>JAXHKQ010000108.1:0-54200 GCA_038407185.1 Chalaropsis ovoidea | reverse complement strand
CCCCCCCCCCCCCCCCCCCACCCTGGACGTGTTGAAAGGAGAGAGAGTGTGTAAGAGTCATATGAAGTGGGCTGCACGGAAGGAAGAGAAGGTTTTAGGGAACCCAGGCCCGATGATCATCGTGAAGTGGAGACTTGGTTGGGGCTGGAACTGGGGCGAGAACTGGGGGGACATATGGCTGGGACGTCGTTTGAGGAGGCGAACTTCCAGCCTTGATACCGAGTGAAAAACCGAAAGAAATGCATGTGAACTGGGGCTAAAGGGCAGCACCACAGCCAACCAACCATCGTGCTTCCAATACAATACACTACACTACAGCGCACACAGTGACCAGGCCAGGATGCAACCCCAAACCCCATCAGGTTACCGCAAGATGAAGCAAAAGAGGCTGGTTTTGGGTTTGGGTTTGGCCTGGGTTTTGGCTGTGGCGACTGGCTCACAGAACAGCGCCGAGTTTAGCTATAGGCTCAGACGCTGCGACAACTTCTTTACGTTGACGTGTAGCATGTTGACCTGAGAACACGCACAAACGGCAGCAGCGAGATACAACATCTGTCCGCTTTGGCGATAGCGTAATTACAGTTGCACCCCGGAATTGGGATGTATCCAGCACCTGCGCCGGCGTGATTTTGGGCGGTGTTTTGGCCTTCCAGAGGTACTGGGTACGGCCAGGTGGTACTTGCGTGCCGTACCTACCTACCTACCGCGTTTGAGTCACCGCAAACTGGTTGTTGCTCATTTTGGGCTTAGCGCCGCTCTTGCCCAAACCTCAAACCTCCCGCTAAATTTTGTCTTGTGCTGTAGAGAAGCAGAATCTTCACCTGCTTTGGCCTTTCGTTCTTTGCCTCCAGCCAAAGTATATGTTGCGCCGCTGCCCGCCCTCGTTGACTTTCTCAATATTTTTCTTCTTTTTTTTTCTCACCCATCAGTCATCACAGTCTTCAGTCGCTTCATCTCTTTTCTTTTCCTAAGCCTGGTGCTTGGATTATTTGTTACCATTATCTCTATCTTATCCTAAAAGTTGCCCCGCCATCCCACATTGTTTACCACCTTTTTTTTTTCTTTTTTTCCCGCCTTTTTTAGTCACCTTTTTCGTTTATATACCCGAGTCAGTCAGTCTTCACTTTAGCGACGACTCTCTCTCTCACAACCCGCAAAAGCTCCTTTTGATTTCTTGATATCACATCTTCAAAATGCCTGGCGTTTTCGAACAAGAGCCTGCCGCCGATGACACCAGAGGTTCGTCCCCATACACTCACTCATGCTCCCTCCCAAGTCGTCTCCCCCCAGCCCCATTGACACGAGATTCTACCATCCTCATGTCCATGGCCGGCCTTGGGGTGACTACACTTTGCCGTGTTTCCACCAGCCGTCAACCCAAACATGTCTTAGCTAACAACCCCACGCAGTCCTCGGCCAGGACCCTCTCATCCAGCCCGCCCTGCTTGCGCAGGAGGTCCCCATGACCAAGAAGGCCCTCGAGACCGTTCTCAAGGGTCGCCACGAGGCCTCGGAGATCATCATGGGCCGCAGTGACAAGCTTCTGGTCGTTATTGGCCCCTGCTCCATCCACGACCCTGCTACCGCCCTCGAATACTGCCAGCGTCTCAAGGAGGTCTCCGAGAAGCTGTCTGGCGACCTGACCGTCATCATGCGCGCCTACCTCGAGAAGCCCCGTACCACTGTTGGCTGGAAGGGTCTGATCAACGATCCCGATATCGACTCCTCCTTCCAGATCAACAAGGGCCTCCGTGTCTCGCGCCAGCTCTTCAGCGACCTGACCTCTGCTGGCATGCCCATTGCCAGCGAGATGCTGGATACCATCTCCCCCCAGTTCCTTGCCGACTTCATCTCTGTTGGTGCCATTGGTGCCCGTACTACCGAGTCGCAGCTTCACCGTGAGCTGGCGTCGGGCCTCTCTTTCCCCGTTGGCTTCAAGAACGGCACCGACGGAAACCTGGGCGTCGCCATTGACGCCATTGGTGCGGCTGCTGCTCGCCACCACTTTATGGGTGTCACTAAGCAGGGCCTGGCTGCCATCACCCGCACCAAGGGTAACGAGCATGGCTTCGTCATCCTTCGTGGCGGTACCAAGGGCACCAACTTCGACAAGGAGAGTGTCCAGTCTGCCAAGGATATTCTGACCAAGAAGGGCCAGAAGCAGGCCATCATGATTGACTGCTCGCACGGTAAGTCTCCAACTTCATCTGCCACTTGCGCCATGCAGTGTACTCTGTTACTAACCAAATAAACAGGCAACTCCAACAAGGATCACCGCAACCAGCCCAAGGTCGCCAGCGTCGTCGGCGAACAGCTGCGCGAGGGTGAGACCTCCATCATTGGTGTGATGATCGAGTCCAACATCAACGAGGGTAACCAAAAGGTTCCCGCCGAGGGCCCCTCCGCACTGAAGAAGGGCGTCTCCATCACCGATGCCTGCATCGACTGGGAGAGCACTGTGACTGTCCTGGAAGAGCTTGCCGAGTCCATCCGTGTCCGCCGCTCGATTGTCAAGGCCAAGGGTGAGGCTCAGGATACCTCCAAGAACCAAGTCAGCACCCTCGAGGAGGACTAGACTTCCCCTCGGCCGCGGTTGACTCCGTTGAGTATACCCCTCCTATCGCTACGGCTACGACTGCCACCTGCAAGATTTGGTTTTGATCCATTGCGGCGAACTCTGCCATATACCCCGATACATTTCTATCAGCTGGTGGCAGAAATCCGTGAAGCCATCTATAGAGGCTATTTCTTCTGAGCAGCGCGATACCTGTTTTTGTTTCTTGCTCTTATTATTGCAATTGGGATGGCGTTAAGGATTTTGATCTCTTGGGAACATTTGAAGAGAAGCGGCAAGTCAACATTATATAGTGACTTTAGGATTCCAGGCTCAGCGAAATGGAACCGCTCATGTTTCTAGAAATATAACAATGGCAAACATTCAATACAGTACTACCATTGTAGCTTGCTTTGAACAAATATCGAGTCTGTGAATGGCGTTTGTAGGTAGGCAGCCAAGAAGACTAGCAGCAGAGCAAGCGAAAAGAAACGTAAACCCTGAGAGAAAACAAAGATGTCGTATAATAAAAAGAACAAAAGCACATGACGGGATTTACTAAGGGCGATCACCCGACATGGCCCCTATCCTCGAGTAGTCTGCGCGCGACGGCATTGCATCGCCGAGAGCTTGTATGTAAAACTCTCTGTATTTCCTGTAGGCAGCCCAGCCCAGAAGCCCCGACGTGCCGAGGATGAAGGCCCAGATGATGATTTTGTCCTTTTCGCTGTCGCGCTGGAAGCACATGGTCTGCACGTCCTCCTCCGTGGCGGCCTTGCAGAAGTCGATGCCCTGGTTGAGGCAGAAGGCCTTGGTGCAGCGTGTGCACGAGGGCGGGGGGACGCGGCGCTCGATGGAGGAGGATGAGGAGGATGAGGATGAGCCGGACACGGCGACCGCCTCGTCGCTGTCGATGAAGTCGAAGCCGAACGGCGGCTTGTAGATGGTGGACCGGATGTCATGCTCGGGGCTTGCGCTGATGTCGTCGAGGGGCACGATGGTGCTGTTCTTGAAGCAGGTGCATTTGCAGAATACAGGCGCTAGAGTGGCGGGCGGGCTTGGTTAGTCGGGAGGACGTTGAGCTTCAAGCATGTGACGCACGGCATGGCGGAAGCAGACGTACCCTTGGCTGCGGCTAATGATACCAGGACTCCGAGCAGGAGGATAAGCATGTGTAGTTTTGCCATGGCGGCCCTGGCAAGACGGGTCTCGACTTGGGAAAAAGAAATACTAAATAAATGCAGAGATATGTACAAGTCAGAAAGAGCCTCGAACCAAGGCCATGCCAATTGCGAAGCCCAAGACAATGCGCTCATCGAAAACAAGGTCTAGCGATTAGTGTGGCGTCGAGGCTGGCCATGGCTGCTGTGGCGCCCCGCAAGCCATGGCCAAAAGTGTGGCGCTGCAGACATGGGGAAAGCGGCTGCAAAAAAGTTCAATCGCCTGCGAATTGGGCGGTCCAATTGATCACCGGCCCTGTAAGGCGACGAGATTTTGACGACAGTCGTTCGATTTTGAACACCAATTGCAGCACGAAAAAGCTGATTCCGCACCCGGCTGCCCCCCCCTGCGAAGAAAAAAAAGCGAACTCGCCTCTCACGAATCGAACAGAGTCCCGGCACCTGATATCCCGCCCCTCCCCCTCACAAAAATACAAACAAGACCCCAACCCGGAAGAGAAGACGACCAAACAGCACAATGTCCCTCCCCAACACCCTCCGCAGATTACCGCGGGCCCTGCGCCTACGCGCCAGCCCCGCCGCCAGCCCGGCCGTGGCGTCCACGGCGGTGCTCCGGAGCATGTCGACGACGGCCGCCCGGCAGGTACAGGCCAGCAGCAAGCTGCAGGCGATTTTCGGACAGGGCTCTGCCGGCGAGGAGGCCAAGGCCGAAGAAGAGGCGAAGCGGCGCGCGCTGCTGGAGGCCCGCGAGAAGGAGCGCGCCGAGGCGCTGGCGCAGCTGGAGCAGCAGCCGCGGCAGCTGCAGCTGGCCGCCGGCGGCAGCAGCGAGCTGGACGGCTTCATGGAGTCGAAGCTGGCGGTGCCGGCCGACTACTCGCTGGCGCCGACGCCGGCCGAGGCGGAGCAGATGGCGTATGTGCCGGCCGAGGACGCGAGCGGGTTGCAGTCTGTGGGCAATCTAGAGTCTTGGTGGGACCGCGACGGCCACTGGGGCCCCGAGAGCCACATTGAAGTGTTTGCGGCGCCGCGGAGTCGCGTGTCTGACGAGGTCATGACGGTGCTCGTGCGCCAGGCGGTGGTGGAGGCGCTGGTGTACAGAGCCAAGGGCGAGGCCGCCGGCATGGTCAAGGGCTGGGCGCGACTGAGCAAGGAGATGGCTCGCAAGGCGAGCCAGATCACGGTGGAGGCGCGCGAGGCCGGCGATGTTGCTTTGACCGGCGAGGTTTCCGAGGTGTACGCGGCGTTGAACAGCGAGGAGGCTGTTACGGCCGAGGAGGAGAGCTTCTCGCAGGAAGAGGCGGCAGAGATGGTCAAGTCGTTTGACTCCACATGGCAACACATCTCTCTGGACGATGCCACACTCAAGTTTGCTGTAAGTTTGCGTTTGCCTCCCACGTGCATGTATAGCAGCCCTGGAGGCAGCCCTGGAGGCAGCCCTGGAACCCCCCCCCTCCTTGGCTGGTATCCTTTTTCTTTCTTGGGCCCTTTTCCTGTTCTAACATTTGATGCCCTGTACAGATCAACAAGCGCATATACCAGCTTACTGGCCACCTTATCTCGGACTCCAGACTGCACCTGTCGCATAGCGTGGGCCAGCTGCTCAAGTACCTGGTGACGCGGCCCAAGGCCAAGACGGTCAACGAGCAGATCCGCACATCGGAGACGCTCAAGTCGCTGTCCAACGTCAAGGTGTTCAGCCGCCGCATCACGCCCATCGACAGACGCATCATGGACGGCAGCTGGAAGAAGATTGAGGAGGAGCTGCGCAAGCGCAAGCTGCCCGTTGTTGGCCACGAGGACCTGGGCAACTTTGCCGAGCGCAAGTGGCTCAACATCAAGGCCTAAGCCGCTGTGTCTCTCGTGTTGGGTTCACTTTCTTTTTCTTTTTCTTTTTCTTTTAGATAGAGGCAGGCCGAGGGCGCGGAAGGAGGCTAGGGGCATGTCACCCACTGCTGTGGTTTACATGCATTCTGTACGTGTACGAATGGAAGAGCGGGAGAAGGGGAGAGGCGACGGGATCTTGACACAGATGCGGTTGATATGCCCGTAACTTTGTATATTACTCTCATGTATTTTTTTTACTCGTGTGATGGATGTCATTTGTTCAACTCTGAGTGCGGCCGTTTAATGGGAAAGCAAGACTTTCTGTGTCCTGACAGACAACCACGGCCTTGTCATGTTTGTAGACGCCACAACGTGATTCTGTCTATGTATGGTCATGGGACTTCAAGATTGATAGAGCAACGATGGTAGTATTGTTTATTTTTTTATGGATGGAGCATAAGAGCATAGGCTACGTGGAAATATCATGATAAAAGCATAAAATGTAGTGGGCGGAGGGGAAGGTCAGTCAGTCAAGCGACTCTTCCTTTACTCTATAGCACAAAAAGGGCACGTGTCAGTAATTGTTCCATGGCTCGCACAGGAGAAACACGATGTTGCGCGGACTGGACTCACCCTGGAATCTGAAGCAGCCGTTGTCGTTGAAGATGCGCTCGGACAGGTTGATGTCGCCGCCCACGGGCTGGCCCTCGCAGTTGTAGAGAGTGGCGCGCAGGACGGGGACCTCGCCATCGCCCTCGATAGAGAAGTGGATGTCATTGGCGGTCTCGCTGAAGTTGACACCGTCCCAGCAGAAGTGGCCTAGGAGGAGGGATGGTCAGCAAAGGGACGCCTGCTTTGAGAGAGGGGGGGGAGGGGACTGTAGGACCAGGTTCACTGGGAGACTGGATATGGGTTAGGGTTGGACATACCGTCTTCGTTGCCCAGGTGCTGGTTCAGGTCGATCTCGGTGTCGTTCCAGTCACCGTCGCCGTTCTGGAGTCTGGCTCTCAGGACGGAGCCGTCCATGTGGATGTCCTCGGCAGTCAGGTGGAAAGACATGTTGCTTGAAATGTGGTGGGGAGAAGAGTGAGAGAGCGGTGGATATAAAGACTGGAGTCGGATTGTTTGTAGCTGATGAAGACAGAAGAACAAGAGAACCGAGAGCAGCAGGACAGTGGAAGACACGCAGGCTTTTATAGAGGGAATCCCGCAGGGCCAAGGTGTTGTCAATGGGTGTTATCTCCACATCCCTTTCCTCCTCTCTTTGGCGCATGAACACGCTCATGCTCTCGCTCATGCGATTCGTGCAGGCAGAAGCTTCTAGGCGAAACAAGGAACAAGGCATGGCCCGTGGATAGAGCCCGGCACACACAGGCAAAGCTTTCTTTTTGCTTGTGCTCTCTTACATCATCAAGCGACTAACGGATGCACCAGGGGGGCCGCCGTATGCGCATGCGCTTGCAGATGCAGATATCCGGACCCCTCTCGCAACTACGACGAGGTGTTTTTTTTTTTCTTCTCTGTTCCTCGCTCGGCTTCCGCGGCGGTGATGAGTATTGTGTAGCTGGTGGTGATCAACGGCTGGGTCATGCCACCAGAGAGGAAGATTAGGTGTAGGTGTGTGTATGACTGCAAGATCCACTCGACAGGAAAGCATTGAAGAGCGTACAATCTGGCCCAAGGCACAGGATCTCGGTTGCTCTCTGCCTCACTAATGTGCCGCTGTGTGAGGGGAGGGCCAGAGAGGTGGTCTTTGCTAATGTGCGCTTGCTATGGGGCCATCGGGGGTGAGGGGGAGTGCGGCTTTGGCTGGCTTGGCTGGACAAGGCATAGACATACAGAAGTACGCACATGTATATCAATGCCGTATATCAATCCCCATGCTGGCACAAACACAGATGGATCATGGGACGCACGGAGTGAGGGCCACGCCAAGCAGCAGATATTTTGCTCTGTGGGATAAATGGTGTGCCTTGGCGCCAATGACGAGGCTGGCAGACAGATAGACACTCGGAAGGACAGACCGCCGGACACACAGAGAGAAAGACAGCCAGACAAATAGACAGACATTATAAGCGCTGCCCGGCTGCCTCTCTTCCCCTCGTTTCATCAGCCAGTCTCCATAGGCGACCAGCGTTGCCCTTGGCCCTCCCGGCTGTACGCTGACCTCTGCGGTGCCGGCTAGTCGGACAATAACCAGACAGACAATGGACCTTTGTCATTCCTTGCACAATGGCTCCAACAATGCCAAGAAAGGAAAAAGAGCGAGGCAGAGGGCGGACGGAGGAGCGAATGAATGGGTGGGGCTGGGAAGAAGAGGAAGAGAGGGGAGGGGAGGCGAGGAGAGGGGAGGAGAGGGCAAGACTTCCTAGTACGGGGCATATGTCAAGATGGGACGCTTGGACGGTTATTGTCAAGGGCCGGCTCCATAAGTATGCTTGCTTGGCTGTAGAGTGCGGTGTAGAGAGCAGTGTAGCATGCAGGCTGTATTGCGTGCTGTAGATGCCATTGTACTGTACGTTTGTACATACATTGTGCATTGTACAAGCCAAGCAAGAAAAGACAGCACAACGCCCTTTGAGAGAGCATAAAAAAGGGCTCCAAGGTTACTTTGCTTACTCGGGCATCCCGGTTACGGGTCTGAGCTTGGGGCACTCGTTTCTGTGCTAGGCACGAGAAGCTTGGATGGCGAGAACGAGGGCGAGGATGAAGACGAGGACGAGGACGGGGCGCAGAAGATGGACGGGCGGCGAACAGTCCAAGTGGCAAGTCCAGGCTGCTGTGTTCTAGAAGGCTCTACAGCACAGTTGGGGCCATTGTGCTGTTTTGTTTGTGCCTGGGCAGTTCGTGTTCTACACCTGCGGCTTGCCAGGCTGTCAAAGCAGAGTCTGTATACAGGGAAACTCGGATTCACACGCCTCGCATATCAGAAACGAAAGCCTTGTTTTTTTTTTTTTCTTCCTCTGCTTTCTTGACAGGGGAAAAAGAAAAGAAAAGCCCTGCAGGCATCGGAGCGGGGCACATCGAGCGAATTATGGGCGTGGATATGATATGATATGCAGATGCTGATGCAGATGCTGATGCAGATGCTGATGCAGCTCTGTTCATGCTAAGAGAAGGACAGACAAGCAGAGAGTGATAGATCAGTTCTAGATAAGCAGCAAAGCGGATGGGCTGATATGAGACCCCACTATATGCATATGCGTGCAATAGATGGAAAGTACTGTCTATCTGCATATTGCTACATGTCGTCGATTTCATCTCATTGCCTTGCTTCAACTACAACATAACCATCTTGAAGCTATTCTCGAGGTGGCCACCTCAGCTTCTATAGCTTAATGAAGTGACGTCTGAAAATTACCATCACGCCGGGATGGAGCATCTTAGCCTGGCCTTGACTAGAAGAATTTAGTGATGACCGAAAAAGGGGTATATCCATTAGGGTTATTAGATGGTGACAACTAGGGTCTGACATGAACCGACACATGTCGTCATCACGTTTGTGTCGTCCATGTCTGCAGCCGAGACGCAGCGCAGTTTTAAGCGAGAAACGGCGGGATAGTACGGCAAAGTTCACGGGAAACAGCAGCATTTGGAAAAGTAGACTGGTTATTATATAGAAAACCCGAGAAAAATCAGAGAGCAAGCAATAATATATCCTGGGCGGTGCCTAAACCACCACCACGACTATGTCAGTGGAGGGGCGACATGTTGGGAGCAACACTAAGCTAGCTTATTTGCAGCTGGCGCAAGAGCCTAGAGAGGAGATGTGTTAGTTGCTGTTCATGGAGAAAGCGGCGCGTTGGTTGTGTGTGCGGTTGATATCTACAGCCACGAAAGGTCTGCTTTGCTCTGCTGCGTGCCTGCCTGCACTATGTCCCATGTCATGTATGTCATGTCATGTCATGCCAGCCATGTCTCTGTCTGATCCCAGAGGGAAGGGAGAGGGGCAAGACAAGGACTGGGACCAGGGTAATATTGCGGGGTAGAGAAAAGGTGGCGTGAGAGAATTTGGCAGTAGACGACAGACTGCAGGCAGGCAGGCAGGCCATACAGTGCAGGTGCAGGGCAATGACATGACAGTGCAGAGGAGATCTCTGATGTGTGTACAAGAGAGGCATGGAGACATGCAGAAACGCCGAGACATGCAGAAACGCAGAGACGCAGGCAGACGCAGAGGAATAACGCCGTCAGCGGGAAAGAATGGGAAACTTACAGCCCGAGCCGCAGTTGCCTGTAACAAAAAGAAACCACAGTTAGTAAAACGAGCCAAACGGGTGCTTGCGTTGCATGCGAGAAACGCAGCCATACAGAGACAAGACAGGAGAGAGAGTGAAAAAAAAATCAGAAGCAGTGCGCGCGGCAGAAACGCAAGATTGAGACGTACAGCTGGAAGAAGAAGAGGAGCATCCGCAATCACCGGCCATTGTGAATGATGTTGTATGGTATTGGAGAGTGAGTAAAGAAAGAAAAAAAAAGTAGATTTGTTAAGAGAAGTGCAGATTGTTGGAGATGGAGAGGAGAGGAGGGGGGAGCGATAAGAAAATGGAGGGCATCCAGGAGATTTTTATACTTTGGAGGGCTCTCCAGGAAAAGCTAGAACGGACCAAATGTATGGCAGCGTCTCACAAGTAAAGTGGCTGCATAGATATGGCCCGAGCCAGCAGATACGCATGTACATGTACACCACGCTCGGGTCGAAGGCTTCTTGGAGCTACTGTCCTCCTGTACCTGTGCCTGTGCCGGTGTCCTCTCTAGCCTCTCGCCTCCTGGTATCTAGCTGAATCCCAAAGGCAGCTTCTTCTTACGTCCATCATGTAAACAGTCTGTCATCGATGCGAAATCAATGATCGCCAAATCCTTGCCTGAGAGCGTTTTTTGCGATTGGCCATGAATATATTTGGGGGGTGATGGACAGAGCGTTTGAGATCCTGCGAGAAGAAGGAAGCAGTTGCAAAATTGAATTCATTTTAATGCTTTATTAAAAAAAAGAATTCTTGTTCTTTTTCTTTTTATCACATCATACCGCAAAACGCCGAGAAACGCACAGCATAACAACCAAATCCGCACAAAACGCGCACTGCGGGCTTTTTGCGCGCCGTTTGCTTCGCTCTTGCCTGGCCTCGACCTTGTTGCGTCAGCCGGCGCTGTTGCACACATGTACAGTACACACAAGTACCACAGCATACAAATATGCACTGCATGTACATCTGTACGACAACGGTCTTGATTCGGACCGACAGACAGCCGATGCCCAACACACACACATACGTACATACACAGTGGCCTATCTGTTGCTTCAGGACGACACCTCTCTCACAAAAAAAACATCCGTGCTGCCCCAAGACTAAATCGATGACAAGCCGTCTTCTATTGCATTCTTTTGGCTGAGAACGGAGACACCTGCTGCCTGTGACTTGCTGCATAACAGCCATGCTATTCTATGCTTTTTCGCCGCCTGCATCTCTCCCACCCTCCCCTTTCAACCTCCCACCTCCCACGTCCCTCCACGCGCCGAGGCGTATGCGTCTATGTGAACGGATGTGTGCTGCATCCCGTGCCCCCCCGCGTGATATCACGAGAAATCCACAGCAGCAAGTGCAGGCAAACCGTGGCTTCTCGGCGCATAAAGTACACGTATAATCCTCCACCAAGAAGAAGAACCAGAGCGAAACCTTCCGTCTCCGGATCCACCCGTGATTAAGCCGGCCTGGAAAAACTCAGCAATAGAAAGAAGCACGAGGTCCTGGAGTGTCGGACAGGGAAAACAGCGGCCGAGCGTTTCCCGTTTTATTTTCTTTTTTCTTTCATTTCTTTCATTTTTTTTCCTTTTGTTTCTTTCTCTGTCCTCCATGTCCCACCACACCCAAGCCCACGTCACCACACACAGCAACACAAACCAGGCAAACAAATAGCAAAGCAGTAGTAAGAAAAAGAAAAAAAAAAGCCCCATCTTCACCGCTCTTGCGCCTCCGAGTAATCCACACACCCAAACGCACTGCTTGTGTAATTCATGTAACAACGCCGCAGCGCCTTTCCCCCGCCACACCGTTGCTCCGGCCCAGACCCGCTTTTTACAGTGGACGTGGACCTGCGTTGACGGTGGGGCGCGGACTCTGGCTTCCGCCTGCTCTACCGGCCCCGAGACTGTTGTCAGCTGGCAGCTGGCTGCCAGCCATCAAGGTTACAAATTCTTCAGCTCGCACGAAAAGAACAGTGGCATAACAGCCATTACATACATAAGATAACATACACACAATAAATAGCCTTCTCTGCTCGCTCGCTCTCTCTGTCCCCCTCCGCCCTTACTCCAGGCACATGTGCGCCTCGTCGCCAATGCCCCACGCGCGACTCTCCTTGCCGTGGCCGTGAATCTCCAACTCCGTCTCCATCCCCAACAGCGACGCCTTGTCACTGTGCCCGTTGCTGTCCAGGCTCGCCAAGACCCGCGACTGTCGCTGCTCGGCGCGCCGTTTCAGCGTCGAGGACTTGAAAAAGGAGCGGGACGATGTTGATAGAATCGAGGCCGAGTCTGTGTCGCGGTCAGGGTATGAGTATGAGTGTCGGTCCCGGTCTCTCTCCTGGTCTCGCTCAGAGTGTACCAGAGACGATATGCTCGGGCTGTAGCTGCGCACCACCTCTGTGCGCATGGGCGAAATCATCTTCTCTTCGACTGTACTGTAGCCCTGCGTCGTAGGGTTGAACCCCCCAGCGCCCGCCTTGAGCAGCCCAGAGCGTTTTCGATCTGCCCCATCCTGCTGTTGCTGCTGCTGCTGTTGCTGCTGGCTGCGTTCTTGTGAATATCGCGGCTCGCGTTCTCGTCCACGCTTCTGCTCCTGCTCCCGCTCCTTCTCCCGCTCTTGCCCCTCCCGTAGTTCCTGGTCGTGTAGTTCCTTTGTAGCGCTGTCTGGCGCTTCGTTGTCGGACAGCTCGTCAATGTCCACCAGTTCAGCGTCCCTGTACCACTTGCGCCGCCTTGTCCAACGGCCCCATCCGTCGACTCCGCGCCGACCATTCTGCCACTACATTAGAAATTGTTTTTAGCACGTAGTCCACAGCATACAAAAAAGCCTTCTTACAAAAAGGCCAAAGCAGTCGACGTTGGTTCTTACCTTGCTGTCATAGTACACCCAGCCCATCTTCCCTGCCTCCGTGTCATAGTCAATCTCGGCTGCTCCAGCCTCGGGCAGCGGCACACCGTCTACTCTCCACTGGCTTCCCTTGACCCAGCGCCAGCGCATGCGCGAGTCCTCTTCGACATCTGGCAGCTCAAAGTCGTCGCGAGAAGGCACCTGGTTGTTGTGCTCATCCGTCCACCCAGAACGCTCGTAGCCAAACAAATTCAGCGTCCAGCCAAGCCCAACCCACCGGCGCTGGTTTTCGAAAATGATGAATGTAAACTTGACACCCGCATCTCTCGTGCTCTTGGCACCCGCCAGCTTTTGATGCAGCGATTGGTTCTTGAGTTGCTTCGTCAGCTCCGACTCGACCACAGGCTGCCGCCGCACACTCTCGCTCCCCGACGAGCGGGACGATGCGGTGCGCGCCGGCGTTGTCGTCGTGGGCTTCAGCGGGACCTGGAGTTCAAGCCCCGTGACCAGCGAAGCGGCGCGGCGCACCGTGCTGCTGCGCCAGAGAAGGGTGCGGCAGACGCGCATGGGCTGCGAGTGCCACGACAGCACCAGCGAGCCAAATACCATGACGATGCGGCGCGTGGTGATGATACGCAGGGGCGGCAGTGTCAGCGCGAACCAGAATGGCGTGCAGAACAGGATGCGCGTGAAGAGTGTTGTCAGTGCCGGACGCACTGTGGCAGATGTTGGTGTGCGCTGCGTGCTGAGGAAGTCGGTCAGGCTCAGCATTGGCTCGAGGAGCATGTCGCAGCGCGCCGTGAACTACTTGAGCGTCTCGACTCTCTCGTCCAGCGTCTTCTGGTGCCGCGTGTTGGTGCTCTCGGCCGCCGACAGGTTTCGCGTATGGCTTCCGGGGTCGCTGGAGCCGCCAACAGACTTTGCGTTGGCCTTGTGGCCATTCTTAAAGCTAGCAGAGCTCGCGGCAGATCCGGCTTCTTTTTTTGTATCTGGCCGCCCTGGCTCGCTCCAGCCGCTGCTACTTAGAGGGCTGAACCGTCGACTGTACATGCCCACCATCAGACCTATCACTACCGCTATGGGACCAGCATATCGAAGGATGACATCTCCATACAGTACTATAGCCCAGAAGGCTGCCAGTAGCAAGAAGCTTTCCCACGGGTCACCTGTGGTCCAGGTGAGCAGTCCGGCGAGCTTGTTGAGCGGTAGCAGGAAGGGATGTGAATAGGCGAGGGCGCGTGTTATTTGCGGTGGCGTGGCAAGGAGAAGCGGAGACTTTTGGTGGACGAGGATGGTCGATCGCTTCGCGGTGGACCGTGATGGCGCGGCCTTCGAGGCCGAGGTCGAGAGTGACACGGGGGAAAATGCAGCAAAGGTCGGGGGCGCGGCGCCCGTGGATGGCTCGTTGCCGGCTGTGGTCAGTGCCTCGAGGCTGTCTGGTCGGACCTTTGAGTTTGACATCTGGGCAAGCCACGGCGTGTCCTGTAAAGCCGGGGAGAGACGGCGCAAGGCTCTGGTTAGCGAGAGGTGTGATCAGGATAGATAGAGGTGCATGAAGACAAGGGTGGCCGGGCAGCAGTGTGGTGGGAATACATGGAGAGGCCGGCTGTATAAGTGTGGCAGCCTCCAAGCGTCTCACAGCCTCCAAGCATCGAGAAGACTCACCAGGGCAGCCATGAAAAGAGGTGCAAGGAAGCCTTGCGATGTTGAATAGCAAGCAAAGGGCAAGAAAGAAGAAAAAAGAGGCGGACAGTATGTCTGTAGTGTATGGCCAAAGAGAGGGTCGCCGTCAAGAGGAGGAAATGCAATATTAACCAAGGTAAGGATCAAGATGAAGAGCTTCAGAGCACAAGCAAAATGCAGCGTAAATCAAATAAAAAATCCAAGAAAAAAAACAATTTAATTCGCGTTGGTGTACAGTGGTGTGTGCATGCAGCGTGGACTATTGAACTTGCAAGAGAGAAGAAGCTCGACGTCATTGAGCTTTGAAAAAGCTAGGAAATAATGACAAATGACGACGCGGCAGATTTGGCTCGGCTCTGGGGCTTTGGCCTGATCCTCAGGGCTGAAAGCGGTGAAGCTGAACGCCTGCGCAAAATAGGCCAGCTCAGTGCTGTAATGACAGCCAAACAGACAGTGATTACAATCTTGAATATCTCTGTCCAAAGGCTCCAAGTCGGCTGCTGCCTCGACGTCTCCTATTCTTTCTGCCTGTCATTCACATGCCACAGAACACTAGCCCATCCCCTCCCAGCGAGGCCCTTCCTGCCCACGGATCCCAAAATACAGGGGCTTAAAGCCGAAAATACAGCACCCCCACCACTGAAGCCAAGGCTTCTGGTCCCGGCTTCCTGTCTGCTGACTGCCCTGCCTGCCTGCTTGCCACTCACACTCAACTCACTCACACTCTGGGACTCGGCACTCCATCTTCACATGGCTAGCGTCCCCTTTATTCTCCCGCTGCCTCTCCAAAACATACACCTGCAGCTGATGCAGGCAATGTAATACACGCACATGCTTCCATGCCCTATGCTGTGGCCTCCCGACGCTCCACCGGCAAAGGACACCATCGCCGCCAACTTGTAAGCCGCTGGCTAATCAGCTGCTGCCCACAAAAAGCCATCAATAAAAGCACGATAAAAAAGAAAGGGAAGAATAAAAAGCAAGGGAAAAAAAACTCCCACCAAAAAGTGGTCTGTCCAGCCCTACAGCACACCTTCAAGAGTAGTCAGACGCCCACCAAAAAGAACAGAAAATCCTGGTACTACTGCTGCGTCACATGTCGTCATAGCTTGCTTGTCAGTACAAACACAACGTCCAAGCGTGACGTTCTATTGGCCCGCTAGCTGTTCTAGGGTTTGGTAGACCCTAGACCTCATCATGACAGCTTCATCTGCGCAGGACATCACCAAGTAGCTTCATAGAACGAACAGGCAACTCAAGACAAGTAGCTTGATAGAATGGCCACGCAACTTCATATATTTAGTCCCTGAATCTACCGCGCGCCAGAGTGCTTCTGAGACTCCAGACCAGTCCGGCTCGCGCCCGCGCCGTCACACCGGGCTTTTTTGAGAGGACTAGCCAAGATGTCTCTCAGCGGGTCTGGCCGTA
Source organism: Chalaropsis ovoidea (assembly GCA_038407185.1). Taxonomy (NCBI): domain Eukaryota; kingdom Fungi; phylum Ascomycota; class Sordariomycetes; order Microascales; family Ceratocystidaceae; genus Chalaropsis; species Chalaropsis ovoidea. The sequence continues at coordinate 38,439 of JAXHKQ010000108.1, read as the reverse complement.
GGCCCTCGCTGAACTTGCGCTTCTCCGCTGCCGCGCCCATGGGGACTGGCACCGACAGCGTTGGCATTGCCGCCATCTGACCTGCCAGCTGGCCCGCTGACTGCGGAGAAGGCCCGCTGCCCGCATGGCCATGGCTAAGAAGACCTTGCAGGCTCCCCTGCACGTTTCCAGGCCCAGACCCGCCGGCCGGCCCCGGGATACTGGCGTGCAGCTGCAGCACGTGTTCCGTGGTGGATTCGTGGGCCTTGGCGATTTCCATGGGTACGCGGGTATCACGCCGCTCCCCATCTACAGCCATGTCGGCCACTGCTGCCACCGCCGTCGCCGCCGCCGCCGCCGTTGCTGCTACTGCTGTTTCTGCTGCTGCTTTCGCTCCCTCCTCAGCCTCTACCTCCGCCGCTGTTATCTGACTGCTTCGTTGCGCGCTCTGCATTTGCACCGGATGCGTCAATGCCGCATTTCCGCGCGACAAAAAGTTCATGGCGCGCCGGGCGAGCTCTTCATCAGTGTCAGGCACGGAGATGGTGCTCTCGCGGCTGCGGCTGCGCTGGTATGAAATGCCATGGAACTGCTGCGTCGCCTTGGGGTGTCGCCGCGGAGGCTCGGTCTGCGGCACCAGGTCAATCGATGGCAAAAGCGCCAGATGCTCGCCACTGTGCAGAGGCCTAGCTATGGGTGTGTTGGGCAGGGACGAGAGAGACTGCGCGTTGCGCGTATGTCTGAGATTCGTGTGTGCCGAAGAGCGCGCAGTTGCAACAGGCGTTGTGGGAGCACTGTTCTTTTCCAGAGCCTGCAGGAGAGCGGCTAGTGGCTCCTGACCGCCATGCTCCTGCAAGCCCCTTGCACTGGGCAAACTGCGGGACTGCTTGAGGGGCGCACGGGGATGCGGCGCATGCACGCCAGCCTGCTTAGCCCCGTGAGCGTGATGGACGGTGGGCGTTAACACGCTATGCAAGATGCCCCCCGGACTGCGCAGCATGTTAAAATGCTCTCTGTTTTCCCGGATTCGGTTGAGCAGCTGTGCGCGGCTTTCGCGTAGAACTGAGATTTCATCCTGGTTTTGCCGAATCAGTTTCTTGGCCGTTTTGAGTTTCTTGTATAGGTCGGCAATGTCTTCCATGGCTTCACCATACGCCCGCCTGAGCTGCAGGAACTTGGCATGTGTTGACTCTGAAGCAGTGCTTAAATCGCGTCGTGTCTGTCTGATGTTTTGGTCGTTGCGCAGCGTCTCGACTTCTCGCAAGGCCATTACATGCTCGACAGCAGCGCGCTGGGCATCGTCTTCAGCCTGCAGAGACGCCAGATTCAGCTGAAACTTGTGGTGGGCAACCTCCATTTTTACGCGCGAATGATCGGCGATGCATTCGTGTAGCATTGCGCGCAGCTCCTCCGCCGACGCTCCGTCGATCTGGGTCGTTTTGGGCGCGACATACTCGCCGCTTACCGGCATCAGCCGAGTGCGCTTGAAATTCCCCCCGGTCGCGGGCGGGGAGAAGGGATGGCTGTGTTGGGAACTCGTAAACAACGAGGCACCTCCGGAAGAAGCAGTTATAGTGTGGTTCGTGTGCGCGACAACGGTGGCATCGATATCAGGGACTGCCCCGGGCAGCAGCTTCTGTGATGAGGGCGGCGGCGTCATGGACGACGGAACCAGGTGGTCTGGGCGGGCGTTGATCTCGGTCGACATCATAGCCTCCGGCTCAGTGTGGAAATCGGCATCTTCTGTCGAGGGAATGGTGGCCTGTGATGACGGGATGGGAGCAAGAACGTCAATGTCGACCGGGGTCGAGGGGACAGTGAGCACGTCATTATCAGGAAAGCTATTGGTCGATTCTGAATCTGAAGCCATCGTAGCGTGACAACCCATATCCCGAGTCGAGACCTGGAATGAGTCGGAAAGAACGAGCAGGCTTGGGCACGCGACGCAAATACTAGCAGGAGAGAGAGTCTTGACGGCGGAGTGCAGGTACAGCAACAGCAGTAAGCTTAGTGAGCACTGCGCTGAGGAGCCAAAGGGACGACGGCCTGGGACTGTTGTCTTAGGAGGCAGGAAAGAAAACAAAGAAAGTTGAGAGGTCGTTCAGCTGCTGTTGTCAAGCTATGCGGCAAGCTTCGAGGTTGTGGGTTTCAGACGAGACGGTGTGGGTGTGCCATTTGCGCCGAGGATAGCACAGGATTTCTCTTAGGGCGGTAAGAAGACTGGAGACGTGCAGCAAAAGCAAGTATCGCCAGACAGCAGAGTGAAATCAGATGCAACACTTGAAAAAAGAGGTAGAAAAATAGCCAAGCCAAACGCAGGTCGAATCACGTCTACGCAAGGGCCGCAAGTGTGAGTCGTTATCAAGGTCAATGTCCCAAGGCCGTGACGTGAATTGTGGGAGGCTGGTGAAGGAATAGAAGTTGAACGAGCCGCCAAAAAGGAAGAGAGCGAAGAAAAGCAGAGGCAAGAAATGGATACAGGGCAACCAGAAAGGCTAGAGTCTCCACCGAAAAATGGCTCCCTTGGGCGGTCGACGACACTTGCTGGAAGCTTGAGCTTTTGGGACATCCCAGATTTGAAGGCGGTGAGAGGCAAGAACATAATTTGTACGGCAGAATAACTGCTTCTTGTCTAGACTTCAATGTTGTACAGACGAACATGTGTAAATCATCTTATTTGAATTCCGGACACCAAAACTTGACTCAACAAGCACTACAGTACTACCTACTATGGCTTACACTGGCCATTGGCTTTTGAAGCTACAACCTACAAGAGGGCAATGCTGCAAGAAGCCACGCCATTGTCCTATCAAAGGAGACACACCAAACAAATCTAGCAAATAAAAGCACGGCAAAAACACCATCAAAAGGACAAAAACAAGTTGCCAGACCCCATGACTTCAAAGGAAAAGAATAACACCAAAAAAGAGCCTCCCAGAAAACGAAACAACGAAAAACAGGCCCCGGTAACCCGAGGCGGCATTAGAAAGACAGAGACATAGTTGGCGGAGTATGGCAACTGACCTGAGGGGTATCTGATGTATATATCTAGAGGCAGAAAAACAAGGCATAATGACGAGAAACACAGAATGGTGCAGAAAAGATGGACAGAAAAAAGAAGGACAACAGAAGCAGGCGTTAGTGCTTCGAGCGGAGACTCAGCATCTTGATGATTTCCGGGTCTTGGCTCGGTGGATCACTAGCACCGTCGACGCCGATAGTCTTCATCAGGACCGGATCGTTAAGTCCCGTCTCGGGGTGGATGTCGAGCCCGCTCTCAATCGGATTGAGGGACACGCGCGAAAACGCAATCAGCCCAGAGAGATTAAGCACGCCGCGAGACTTGCTCTGCTCGAGAAGCCGGTCCTGGAGCTGGTGGCGCGCCCGCCATAGAGGGGCAGCCATGAGCCCAGACGGCGCACTGGCGGGTCGGTCGACGGCGTCATTGTGCTTGTGGAAGCGGTAGTTTATGGGGGTGAGGATGGATTTCCCGGCTTTCAACGCCCACTGGTTAGCCCGGTGTTCGGCGGTTGAGGCACCCGCCTGCGCTGGGTTTGAGCGCCAGCAGGCGGGCACCAAAGAGAGAAGAGAGTGCAGGAGCGACCGGTATGCACGGAAGAATATTTGGAAGACGCAATATATCAGCGTGTCGGGGATCTTTCGTATCAAAACGCCCAAAGGAAGCGTCAGGAAGCCGAACAGAATAGACCACGCCCACTGGTAGCCATCCAAGGGGTTGGTATTGAAGGCTTGATCGCCCAGAGTCACAATGATGACCTGGCCAACCACAATAATGCCCTGGGAGATCAAGAACCAGGGACTCTTGAAGAAGCCTTGGTGGTGGACATTGATTTTGTTATCCACGCGGCGGCAGTTGTGCAAGTTAAAGAGCTGCATCATCACATATATGTTAAATACCAGCGTCTGCAGATCGCTGATCTCGTCGTCGTCATCGGGTTCGAAGATTGCCCATCCGACGTAGTGGATAGTGAGTATAGACAGAATCTGGTACAAGGCCTGGCACAGAATCATCTTCCACATGGTGAGTGTGATGAGAGGCTGCGGCTTGAGATGCGGGCGTCGATGGAGAAAGTCGGCAGAAGGGTAGTCAGTGGTGAGGGCCACGAGCCCAAAAACTGCTCCAACCAGATTGACCCAGAGCAACTGGGGAATATTGAAAATCAGCGTTCCGACTAGTGTCGAAATGACAGTCACAACACCCGCTGTAATGTTGAGGGTGAGTTGAAACTATTGACCGGTTAGCATCAAATCATAACACGCTTTTTGATGCATGTGTTCTTACCTGGAGAAACTTCCTGACAGAATCACCCATGGTTCTGCCCCAGCTTAGGGCCCTGACAATGGAGTAGAAGCTCTGGTTCAACAAAAGTATGGATGCAGATTGAGCAGTGACCGGGACAGCTGACTGGCCCGTTGCAAAGCCAATATCGGCCGTCTTCAACGACAAGGCATCGTTAAGAGATGACCCCACCGTAGCCACGGTTTCCCCCATGCTTCTGAGATGGGAAACAAGGAGCAGCTTGTCCTCGGGAGTAGCCCGTGCGAGAATCTGTAGTCTGGGAACGGCCAAGTCCAGCTGCCAGTGGGATAGCGTTCGAAACGTCGCTCCGTCCATGATGATTCCGCCGGCTGTGAATATGCCACACTTGGAAGCAACATTCCGAGCCAGAGAAAAGTTTTCGCCCGTGACCAAGCGCACAAATATGCCGGCTTGGTGACATTTCCGTACAAGAGGCGCCATATCAGGACGTAGAGGATCGTAGAGGCCAACCAGTGACACAAAGACCAAGTCAGAAAGCAAGTCGGATATGGCAAGGCTGTCAATGGGCGTATCAGAGGCCACAAAGTCTCGATAAGCTACAGCGACCGGACTAAGCATCTTACGGCCATAGCTATGAATCGACGCGTCTAGAGACTCGAAGATATCAAGCGTGAGAGTAGACGAGGACAGTGAGCGGGAAGGATCGTCAAGAACACGCCCGCAATGTTCCAAGACAGCCTCAGCTGCACCCGTCACATAGGCTGTGTACTTGTTGCTTTCTTTGCTTTGAGCCACCGCAAACGCGAGCTTCAGCGACGCATCAAATGAATGGAACTTGACAACCTGAAAGTTGGCACGTTCCTCTGCAACGTTCCCAAGCGAAAGATGATCGCGGGCAAATCTGAGGAGCGCCACTTCGACGCTTGACCCTGTGAAATCGTGGCACTCGGAGGACTCAACAGTCTCGAACGCTGACGACGTCAGTAGAATTGCGCTCTTGATGAGGGTTTTGGCTTCATTGCCAATCCCACGAGCAAACATCTCAGGGAAGTCACACTGTTCTCCGTGACCGGCCCTTCCTACGGTTAAGCTGACGTCGTTGTGTGTAAGACTCCCACTTTTGCCGGTACAAATACAGGTCACATCCCCCATAGTCTCGATAGAGCCGAGGGTCTTGACCAGGTTACCTTCTATCATCATGCGTGATGTGGTAGAGGCGAGTGTAACCAAGGCGGAAAAGACTAGGCTGGATGGTATTGTTACGATTAGCACGGTGGACACATTGACTATTACGTCAAAGAAATGGCGAGCTTTGTGGATGGGCGTGGCTGAAGAGTCGGACATCCGGATAATGTAGCGGACGAGTAGTATGAAAAAATACACAGCACCGATGATGGACCCATAGGCCGCGAGCTTGCGAGCAAAGACGTTGAGTTTTGTTTGGAGCGGAGTTTCTGGAGGCGGGTATTGTCCAAATGGTTCTTCTGGTGACGGCGGATGAAGCGAGGTAACAAGATATGTCCCCGAGCCTTCAAGAACGACGGTTTGGGCGATTAGGAAGGGATCGGGGTGAGGAGCATCATTCGCCTGCGAAAGGCCGCTCTTGAGTAGCGGTGGCATATGTTTGGGGACAGGTCGCGATTCGCCTGTAACCGAGTACTCATCAAGAAGGAGAGAATCAGATGATACGACAACGCCATCGCCTGGAAGAACCTCACCAGGTTCAAGATGCATGACATCCCCAACTTGCAGCTCACAGAGTTGGATCTCTCGTAGAGACCCTGATCTGATGACCTTGACTATACGCTCAACATTGGCGTCGTCGACCTGCAAGAATCGTCGTCGTGTTTCCCACTCTGAAAATGTGCGCGAAAGAATGAGGACAATAAGCGCACCGACTGTGGCAGCGGCTTCGGCCCAGTCTTGGGTGTATTTCTTGGGATTCTCTTTGGCCTGGCAGGCAGCAAGAACCAGTGTGATGACGGCGGAGACGAGCAACACCAGGTGAAGCTTGTCGTTGACTCTGCGCCAAAGAATGCCCACAAATGCGCAGCCCAGAGACACTGTCCGCGGTCTGATCCCAGAGCGATATACTTGCCGTCGTGCCGAATGCGCTGTCTTATCGATGGTTGTACTGGGTTCCAGAGGCTCCACGCTCGAGATATGAGGGAGACGGCCCTCGCGCGCAGACGCCACGGCCTCGGAAAAGTCGACTCGGCCGTGCGGTTGTATTTCGTCCATGCTCAGGCCCGTAGTAGTGTCGGTCCGTAAACCGGCAGCCAGGCCGTTGATTCCGCCGAAAGCGCGCAGCGCATCAATGGTGCGCGTGGTGGTGAGGAGCCGTAGCTGCGCGGGACTGAAGGCAAAGTGGTGGCGCGTGGGATTCTCAAAGGCGGCATTATCAAGCGCCGACTGAAATGAGGCTTGGCTGTGAGACTTTTGGGTTGGGGGCACGTCGTCGTACGGGTGGTGGTTATGCGTGGTGGCTGAGGCGGCAGGCTGAAGATATTGGTGGGCGCACGCGGAGGCGACAGTGGAATGGGTCGCGGGGGAATTCAGAGTGGACGGTTCAGATGCGTGAAGAGATTGTAGCAGTGAGGCGCTCTGCGAGGTTTGGTCGTGGTGCGACAGCGCAGATCGTGAGGGTGATGGCTGTGCTGGTGATTGCGGATGTAGCGGCGAATACGAAGTCGAATGTGAATGTGAATGTGAAGATGGCGCTTGTTGTTGCGGCTCTGCGTCAGAGTTTTCGTTGTCAATTGCGACGTGTCCACTTTGCTGCTGCGTGTGGGCAATTACTGCGGCTTCTGCAGACGACAAAGGGCAGTTGCAGCAGACGTCATTGCCCGCGGGGGCTTTTGGTCCCGCATTCGCATTTGAAACTGCAACTGCTGCTGTCGGTTCTGCACCTGCCATGTTCGATCTAGTGCTCGTCGGCCGACTTCAAGCAAGAGAAGGTACGGCCATGCAGCTAATTGGATGGCGAGTCTCGAGTACTTTGTACCAATGTATCTAGACGTCAATGAGGAGGTTTGGTGGTGAGAAAATGGGAAAGTCGTGATCCAGTTTCCAGCACGGAAACGATGGGCAGGGAACAAAGAAAGCGTAGGATTTTTCGGTCTTGATCGCGCTATACTTTTTTTTGCCTGTACTGGGCAATAACAGAGGCTGCTATAAAAAGACTGGGAGGAGCAATTCACCACAGCCGAAGCTGTCAATCAGCAAGGAGAGAATCAAGGCAAGCGAAGAAGCAAGCCAGAAGATTTAATTGTTTGTGCGATTTGGTGGCAAAGAAACAGACAACTTCAAGATGGAACAATAGTTCAAGGCTCTGACCGCGGCGGACTGCGTGCGTCGAAGGAGAGGACAAGAAGCAGCTTATAGCCAAATTGCCGCTCCACTAGGTGACTACTATTGTGGCCGTTCCCCCCTCCCCAAGGAGACCTGCAAGGAATATCGAGAATGAAGCTGAAGCAAGAAAAGCAAAAAGCCCAACTGGCTGAAGAATGCTACAGGAAGACAGGATAAGGCACGCAGGCAGGCAGGCACACAGCAAGGCCTCACGACAAAGGAGGTCAGGAAAAGAAAAAGCGTGGCTGCGGCTTAGCCCAAAACAAAACAAGCACACAACACAGCGCACACGCAATTCTTCCACCTTGTTCTGGTTGCTCCGTGCTCGAGGGCGCCGCCAGAGATTTAGAATTCTAAACATTCCAGCAAATTCATGCGTTGCTGCAGCCCAAGATAAACAAAAACACATGGGACAAAATCCCGAATCCCCCGTGATTTTCTTTTGGGTTTTTTAGATCCTCATCACACAGAGCAACGGGACTGAGCTGATCTAAGCTTCAACAAAAACGCCGCTAAATATTTCTTGGATTTTTCTGCGTGTCCTTCCTCAATAACTGACAGAAGCTTGGTTGTGTGAAGTGCTGCGTCTTGACGGCTTGAGCTGTCAACTTTATGTCAGACTTGTTAAAGCTCGTTTCCAGCCAGTATTTGCGCCGTAGTAAACACACAAAATCTGCCCTGGCCAAAACTAACTGCCTGCTCATCTCGCTCGTTCTTGAGCTGCGCATATCCCAACGTCATCAACTTACTTACATTGGCAGCATTACTCCCTTGCATCTTTAGCTGGGGTCGGGTGTCCCTTGCTGCATTGTTATTAGCCAACCCTAACGTTGATGTCACCAGAGATTAACCCTGCAATGAGATCAAGCTTCACAGCTTGAGCTCTCTTGCTCCTGACGCTTAGTCTTTCGTAGAGATCACGGCATATGTATAAGATGTGCCAAAACAGCAACAGGTACTCTAAAGGATCCAAGCGCAATCTATATCATGTCAAACTCGATAGTAAAGGGGAGAAAATAAGGGGATGACACCAAAAGAAAACCAAATATAAGACCAAAAAGACAAACCACCTTCTAGTCACCCTCCATCTACTGATCCGGATCGGACCCGTTTTCATCTCTCCACGCTGCCTTCTCCGCCATGGGGACACGGCCTCGTAGCCAGCGCAGCGTAGCTTCTGTGCCACGCTCGAGAACACTCCATCGCGGCACCCGGAATCTGTTGCCAGTAACCTCCAGGCGCTGAAGTCCGGCATGGCCGCCCAGAAGACCGAGACGCGGATTCAGATGAGAAATATCGTTGTTACTGACGTCAACAATGCGCAGGCCGGCAATGGTATCCGGGTCAAGGTCGGCAATGTGATTGTTGGCCATCTGGAGGACTGAGAGCTTGGGAAATGCCGAGAGAAGCCCTGCAGGCAGGCTGTTGATGCGGTTCATTGAAGCATCGATTTTATCGAGTTCAGGCGCGTGCAGATAAATGGTCAGGGGGACCAGACTAGTAATTTTGTTGGACATCAAGTTGAGCTCCTTGAGGGCAGGTAGCTCGAGCATCTCAGTCAGATACGACTCGCCAACCATCAGATTGTGAGCAAGAGACAGTGACGTCATGGTATCGGCAAAGAAAGACAGCGCTTCTGGGAATATCGAAAACAAGTTGTGCTGCAGGTAAACCTGGTGAATCCTGGTGGTGGAAGAAATCTTGGAGCACACAACGGGATGCAGTGACGAAGACTCGGTACGCGACCGATCCAGTATTCCGCCAGTTTTCACAGGCCAGTTCTGCTGGCTTGACATGGTGTGGGAACGGGAGCGATTAGCTACTACAACCCCCGAGCCAGATGAAGGTGGGGTCCAAGATCCGTCTTGCGGAGAGCCTCCATCAGGACTACCAGCCGGAGACGGTGCATCTTCGGGGCCTATAACCGTATCTGGAGAGTCGGGTCGTTTGGCATCCGTGGGCTGCGCCGTGTCAAGACGCACATCTGGGTTGTGACTGAGGGTATGATAGGCAGGAGGGGGCTCAAGACGGCTGGACAAAATGTCCTTGAGTTCCTCCGTAGTGATGGTTCCAAACTTCTTGTCCCGCAGGGGGTTTCCACTAAGACGAATCATCATAAGACTGTTCATGGAAGAAATCTCGGGAGGGACAACGCGGACATCGTTGCTAGAAAAGTCAACATGGCGAAGCTTGGAAAGTGTCGTGAAGCCCGGGGGGAAGTCCGGGATGTTGTTTTCATCCACTGCAAGTGTCATTAGATTCGTCCATGTTTCCATGGCTGGAAGCTCCTTTAGCTTGTTAACAGACATAGTAAGCTGGTGAAGAGATGGGAACGATATTTGAGAGCCCTCGGGAATCAGGTGTGTGATTCTGTTGCAGGAAAGATCGAGTACTTGTATCAAAGGCATCGAGGAGACCTCGCTGTCCATCAATACACCACTGAGTTTGTTCTTTCTGGCATTGATCTCAGTCAGAGGCAGCTTGCTGAGCCCCTGGAAAGGAAGAGACTCAAAGCTGTTCTCACTCAAGTTTAGGGTGCGAAGTCTGTTCATTTTGGCAATGTCCGAAGGAAGAGACGAGACATTGTTTCCATTGATATCAAGGACTTCGAGGTTAATCAGATTGGAGAAACTAGACGGAAGAGGGCCATAGAGCAGGTTTTTGGCCAGCTTCAAGTCTCTTAATGACGAGATCTGAGAAATGAGGTCCAGTGAATCATTGGAGATGCGGTTATGAGACTAAACGAGACGATCAGTTAGTAAAGACGGTTACAAGTGATATCACAGCACAAAAAGGCAACCCACCAGGTTGAGGGAGGTGAGATTGCAGAGTCGGCGAAGACCAATAGGCACCGATACAAGCATGTTTCCGTGCAAGTCCAGAGTCTCAAGAGAGCCGAAAATGTTGCACAAGCCTTCTTCGTCGTTGGCATATTCTTCGGGTTCTCGGTTGGGGAAGATGTCTTCACCAATGGACTCAAGCTCGTTGTCAGCGGCAACAAAGCGTGTCAGGTCAACGCTCTCGCCCCAAGATCCAGCATCATCTCCAAGCATGGCCAAGTCGTAGATATGAAGAACCTCTGAGGGGATGGCCTTCAGACCCATGCCGCCAATGTTGAGGCGGCCAGTACCTCGAGCATGGCCAAGGTGGCCAAGTAGAATCTTGTTCTTGGCTCCCTGGGTGCGTCTCTGGTTAAAAGGGTCTTCTGGGAGAGGGTCAAACGGCAAAGGACGCCCAGCATGAATCACAGTTCCAGTGCGAGCTCTGCCTGTTCGGATTGACAAGCTGGGCGACGACTCGGCGTCAGGGCTGACACTTCCAGATGCCTTTGCCAAGGCCTGGGGTGGAATATCTTCGGTAATTTCCATGACAGCCTTTCGCGCAGCAGCTCGCGCAGCGGCAATTTGCTCGCGAAGAGCCAAAGAGGACTTTTCGACCTTGTTCTCTTCCTGTTCGGGTGTTGATTTCAAGGGCTCTGCTTGTTTGCCTGGCGTTTCTTTCAGAGGGGATCTGAGTGAGACAGATGATACTCGTCGGGGCGCATCGTACGGGTTTTTCATGTTCTGAAGTGAAGGTTGACGGAATAGCCCATTAATCGAAGCGCGAGCTTTGAGGGGGCGGGCTGGTAGTGTGTTGAAGCCAATATCAGCGGCATCATCATTGCCGCTCAAAGACTGGCGAGTCTTGGCTGGCCTCAAGGCATGAGGGACACTTCCGCTGAGAGGTATTGGCTTCGGGGACCGAGATGGAGAGAGTACAGGCATGCGAGGGCCTCCAATTGGACTTGAAGGATCTCCACGAGAGCTTTGTCTGGAGGTTGGACGAGAGCCACCATCTCGCGCTGGTGATAGGAGGGACCGATCAAAGAAAGATGATGTTTTGCGCTCCAATCTAGGTGACGATGCTACTTTTTGGAGGGTTTCGGCTGTGCGCTCTGCTAAAGACAGACCAGACTTGTCTCCAGACGACGATTGGTCCCTTGGAGAAGACTCTTGGGGAGAGTCAGACTCTCTGGGCGTGCGCGAAGATCGACTGGCAGGCCGTGACACAGAAGGGGGAACATAGGGTGATTTGCCCCAGGTCTCCGAAGGCCTCCGGGTTAGAACAGTACTGCGCTTTTTAAAAAGTAGCTGGTCCTTCTGGGCTTCGCCTTCAGTGGTTTGTTCGGATTCTTGGATTGGTGGGGCGGAAGTAGTGGTGGCCGGTCGTTCGCTGGAAGGCGTATAGACAGATCGAGAAGTGCTTTTGGGGGCTGCAATAGATGAGCGGTCGCCGGGTCTGCCCCTGGTCAAGGATACAGGTGGCTTGGTCCTTGGAGCAACCACTGACTGTGGCCGGCCAATGGACGGTGTTCGAGAGGTGGTGGGATTTTTTGGTCTCGAATACGAGGATGATAGTTGTTCTCGGGACATGGACTGGCGAAGTCTAGTAGTTCGGGTCTCGGCAGGGGCTCCGATGAGGCTGTCGCGGGAGGCGGCTTTCTTGATGGAAGGGGTTGTCCGGGGCACTGGAAGCTTCGACAGACGGGGAATTCCCGTCTTTGCTGTTGATTTGTTGTCCATGGTCATGGGATGCAGCTATAGTGACGTGGTGGTGGTGATGATGATGACCCCGGTGGGGGGTTTTTGCGGTGAGTATAAGAAGGACAACTGGTTGCAGTCGGGCTGAGCTGATGCCAAAGACCCCGAGCAAAGCAATGTAGAGAACCCGACGAGAACGATGGAGATGGACAAAGTTCAGACGTTGACTATATGGCAACACCCAGGCCTATATTAATAAATGCGGGCTTGCACATATATCCCGTCGTATGGATGTAGCTCGGACCACCGGCGCAGTTTGTCGAGGATTTCAAGGTCTGCAGGGGAAAAAACGGACCTTCAGGGAGGGGCATGGCTCTATCAAGAGCTCGGGTGTCTGGATGCGGCGCAACAGAAAAAACAGACAGGAAAACATATGGGAAATGACGATGACTTGGAATGCGCGAGAAAACAGTTTGCGACCAAGACCAAGACCAAGACCAACAAAGCCAAATTGGAGGTCCTCAGGCAAACATTAATAGGCCAATCAGATCGTTGAGGGAAACAAAAGGCAAGAGGGAAGGAGCAAAAGAAGAAGGAACGACGAGCTTTCCTTGTGGAAAACAAAGAAGCTGCAGAAAATCAGAAAATCAGAAAATCAGAAATAAAATAAAAAAGCAGAAAAGGATCAGGCAAAACAAACAGAACAAAAACGAAATTGAAGGAAGCAAGAACATCAACACCACAAGGAAGGAGCTCTCTTTGCCTCCTTCCCTCTTCTTCTTTTCTCTTTCCCCTGTTTTCCGGTTGTTTAACAAGCCCAAGCAAGCAGGAACCACATTAATTATTCGCCCGGAGTAAATAAGGGGGCACTTGCCTGCACCGGAAGAACAGGATAGGTACTTTGTCCGCAATAGTAAAATACGCGGCGGGACATGTACCGTCGGATCAATTGCCGAGACAAGCGGTCCTGATTGCCTGTAAACGGTGATATTAGCAGACTTTATATGATGGCCCGGCTAGCATCCTCGACCTGCCAGACGAGGGAGCGCCGTCCGGTTTGCCATGAGATACGGGCTTCGGATTTCTTCTTTTCCATGTCAACAGCTTTGGATTTGGAATAGCCGCAGCCGGCCTACCGATAGTCTGCTGTCTACGCACCATATATCACTCCCTGCTGTAGGCCAGTATCAAACATGGACGGACATCCATATATACGTTTTTATTTGTTTACTGCGGTGATCCAACCTTCTTTTCCCATGTGGCCAGCTCCGTCCTGGACTCACTCTACCCTCGCTTCGCTTGGCTGAATCGAGGGCCTCTCCTGTACATTGTACGTTGCCTTCTGCAGGCTCTCTATCCTCTATCGCTAATTCAGGGGCCGCAGAACAAGGTAGGGGTGTGCTGCCCTAACGATGAATGACGGCCCACTCCATGCTAGTGCTAGTCACGCTGTATTGGTTATATTATGAAGTAACTGTAGCATCAGAATAATCCTCTACTCACATCCACCTCAACACAACACTTACCACACTCACCCCTAGGCCCATCAAACTTGTCGTCAGATGATGCTGTCTACAAGTGATCACCACTGGGGTTTTTGACTCGCTCGACTCTCGACAAATACAGCCGATCTATCCAGGCCATGGCTCGCTTTAGACTCCCCGCCTCACCAAAAACCCCGTGTACATGCAGATATCACACCCTGTCTACATAGCTGGCCAGGGCCTCCTCAACCGTATGTCCCCTTCCTTGGCCTTCTTTTTATTCTCCTTTATTCCGTTTTGCACAAGGGTTGAGAACAAAGGAACATTTCTCTCTTGGACCCGACTCCAAGCCCACAGCACAGCTCTGTTGTTGGTGTGGCTGTCTCAATAAGTCTTCGTTTCTTCTCCCTCCTTCTGTTTGCCTGCCTTGTATTCCCCTCGATCGATCGCCCCCAAGACCCCCTTTTTCTGTGCCCATGATCTAATCTAGGCTTTGCATCTTAGTCTCGCCTATCCCCAAGTCAAGCCACTCCCCCATTGTCCTGAACAACACAGGCTTTCTCGCCGGTGATCTGGCTGCCTGGTGTTTGCTTTGTTTACTTGCCGTCTGTTGTTTTGTGCGGAAGATTCCTCAAACGGAACGTTGATACAAGCGAAATCATTGGCCTTTCCTCATCGGTTAGCCTGCTACGTTTGGCGTTTTGCTCTTTTCCACTCGCCATGTCTTGTTTGGTAAACATTCGTACTACATCTCTGGGAATATGTCTGATTAGGTGCATGGCGCGCATGGCCTAGGCCTGGATGACCAACACCTGCACAGACATTGTAGGTTTCATTCTGTGGAGTAGTGCTACCGTTTCTATCAGCATATTTGACGTCAAGGTCGAAGTTCTCATTGCTGTCCATTCTGTATGCCTGTGGTATATGATATGAAACTCTCTAGCAGCGGGCGAAAGAAGGTGTGTGCTTATCAGGTACATGTAAGTATATTAGTCGGGTTGGACAGGCTTAGTGTTGGCTTAATCTAACGGCGTTTGGCTTTTCGCATATGAGTACACGGGTGAAATGTTTGACACATCCTGATTGGCAGATATCTCGAGCTTCAGTTATGCATGTCTCTGACATTGTTTGCAATCCACCGTCACACGTCGATATCGAGGTCATGTACATTAGGGTTACCAACCCACTTATATAGTCACGTGACACGACAGAGTAGTATCGTTGCCAAATTCAGACCTCAACCCTTCTTGACTTCAACTGTTGTTGAAGTTTGCAATATGTCCACTGTTGATTTCTTCTCCTGTGTTTTCAAAGATACACTAGGCTGTTTCACCGACGTGGAGCCCGTCAAACTCAACTAAAGTCGTGTTGGTGAGCGAATGGACACGACAAAGAGAGACATGAAGATTGGAACTTACATAGAGCTCGGCAGCAGCCACATGCATCGCCAAAGACACCCATGTTGCCGGTCCCAGTATAAGAGCCGTTGCACCAGACACCTCGGCCATATCTTTACCAAAAATGTCTGGTCTGACTACAGTCCACTGCATTGGTGCTTCCCCGGAAAGAAAAGCCTCACAGAGCGGGTGCTTTTCCAGCAGCTCGGTATTGTTGGCCAGTAAATAGGCCACCTCGTTGCACGGCTTTGCGACGTAGTAGTCGCCATACTTTGAAGCCAGGATGCTGATAAGCACTGTCAGAGGACGGGTGGTGATGATGGCGCCCACCTGTTGCAATATACATTAGTGACACACCGGGAAGCTGCTGTGTAACGAGGCGCACTTACATAGACCCATGCCCGTAGCATCCACATTCTGTGCTGCTCTATTCGGTGGTTCTTGATGTGATAGTATCCCATGCCAAGGCACACTAGGAACAGCATGCCCATTGTCCAAGTTACGGTCAATGAAGCTATTGTGCCACCCAAGGACTCCCCCGACATGGCAAAGTTCGACATGGTGCTGATGCCAGAGAGAACCAGATTGATCCGTCCAAATACTCTGTGGGCAGAGATGTATCGCCGGCGGATGCTGGGAATGAATTGCAGACAGGCGAGCATTGCTGCCGGAAGTATGGACCCCAGGTGGATGGCCATGGCCTTGCGGACACGGGGCTGGCGTTCCTCATAGAAACATGTACCAGCAACTCCGTATTGCTCGTGAGGATTGGCGGGGCACATGTGGCTCTGGTCTATGAACTGGAGGTTCGCAACGGCAAAGAGCACGGTGATGCCGCCGAGGCCGATGAACAGGTTGCGGTTATACCGCTGTTTGAAACCGAGGAGAGCCATAGCTCTACGCGTGTGGGAATGTGTGCCAGAATCTATGATTTGTATGTGAACGCTGAGTCGGTGTATGACAAGCCGGTATGGAGTATAAGTGCTTTAGAGACGTCTCTATATACATCGTTGTCCGTTGTATTTGCCTCTCCTTAACACTACCACCGGATCAACGATTGATCCGATCAACTGTGGTGTGTATAATCAAGATGTAATATTTTCGAAGGCCAGGTTCAAACGAACTAGGCTTCAGCAATGCTTCCCCAAGAGATTGGATAGTTTGTAGTGGCTGTGTAAGTAATGGGCAAACCGTAAGATGCCCCTAGGCGTATCAACCTCGGTGGCTAATAGGCGGTCTACACCTTACAAATAAACTCTGCCGATCGGCACGGACCCTAACCCTGAAGACATTGCACGACTAAACATCGGCTAATCACACATGCCACATTCTCCACTCTTATGGAACATTGGCTGCGCGTCTCCTATTCCATGTGCAAGCGTGTCATGGGCTTTTTGGCTAAGGGCTCGCTATAGGGGGTTAGCTGCGCTGAAGCGCCAAAGTTACAGCGCTATGGCCAACAAGGCCAGTTTGCAGTCTAAAGTCCAACCCAAGCTTCCAGGATCTACACAACTTGCTTGCATCTGCGATTGATTGCATTCTGCACACCAAGAAGCCCGGCTCTTTGATTGCGTCAGTCCATTATCACGACCTCACTTCCCTTCTGTCTCTTCATTCTGCCTGATCTCCGATATACAATGGGTGTTACTCGCGCGCAGCAAGTCGCCGTCTTTGGCATCACCGCTCTCCTGGTCCGTTGATATCCCACCCGCCACAGCTCGCCCGCCGAGGCCTAAGCTCTCCCGCCGGCCGGCCGCCCGGTCCTGCCATCCATGTGCCGAAGAACCCGCTCGCTTTGCTAACGCGCCTCATTGTATAGGGTTACCTTGCGCTGCTCCTGGAGTTTGTTCCCCTGTCTCCTGTCGTCAAGAACGAGATTGTGCCCGTTGTGAGTTTGACTCTCCCGTCTCGCGCCACCCCGCCACATGCCTTGCCCCTCCGGTACCTCGAAACATAGCTCGGGCCTATGCGCGTATCCTCCTGCTGCCAAACCAGAGCTCGTAGCGCACTTGCAGAGAACCACATCACTGACTATTCTATCTCTGTTCGCTACGTCTAGCTTCCCTTCTGGGCTCTCGTCTCGTTTGGCGCCATGCTGCTGTTCCGCCTCGGCCTTGGCGTCTTCACTTTCAACGATGTGCCGGTCGCATATGAAGAACTGATGAGCGAAATCGACCTGGCAAAGAAAGACCTGCGCAAGCTCGGCGTCGATGTCGACTAAAATAATCGAGAACACGAAGTAGAAGCCTGCATACGAGGTAGCCACCGAGACACCGATATACTGGAACGAGCCGTCTGTGACTTGTGAGGGTGCAGCTTTGCGTTGCCCATGGCTAGTCCGAGAGGAGGACAGGGCTCTTGGAACAGGCGTAGCAAGCAGCATACATTCACACGGTGGTAGCCATAAACATAATACCATATACTCTTCTCCAAGCCCGTTTTTTCATGTTTATATGGAACACTGTCAATTCATAGTCCTTGCCCTGCCAGGAGCGAAACTATAGTTCGGGATGCTGCCAACACATCATCATTACCTACGACCAGCTCGCTGAAGAGCTTGGATATCTGTGGCAGCGTTCCGCGCTTATCAGCTTTTTGCCCTGTGAAAATGTTAGTTAATACCTGAGGCTGACACACACCAACGCAAGGGACGGATGAGGGCTAAGGATGCAAGAACACACAAGACCTTTGAACAGAATCCAGGATAGAAAACAAACTCACATTTCCCAGGGAGCCCGACCAGCAATGACGCTGAGCTGACAGCTTCGCCCGTCCAGTCAAAGCCAATATCCCACTGTATCCGAGCCATGAGCTCGGCACTGCCCGGGAGCGCCAACGGCACGTCCAACGCCGTCTTGCCCATACAGGCAATCAAGTCCGTTTTGCTTGGCGGCGTGTCGTGGCCACTCTCGAGGGCATCCTTGCGTGGACGCTTCGACGTCCGCAACTTCTTGACGAGCGCGCGGATGCTCTCGGCGCTCTCGACCTCCTTGGCCAGCGTGCACCAGACACGCGCGCGGTGCGTGGCGACACGGTACCACTCGGCCATGGCCCAGGACACGATGCAGATGTTGTTTTTGAGCGAGCGGTTGCGCGGGCTGTGCACCACGGTGTCGATGAACGCGCCGAGCTCGGCCTGTGCTCGTATGTCCATCTTGGGCACGGAGAGGCTGGTGACGACGAGCTTTTGACTGTCTACAATCATTTCTATTCGCGCGGCAAACGAGCCGGGATTGCTAGTTGGTGATACGTCAATGATGTGCTTGATCAAAAGAGGATCATTCCTTGACTTTTGCTCCAGCAGGACCATTGTTGATTCAAACGCAAGCGGTGTAAACAGAGTTAAGAATGGCTTCTCCTCATTTGCCGTCATCTTGATTGGCTCGTGGGACTTGATTTCAGCCTCTGGCTCTGGCACAGACTGAGGCAGTGTTGGCAAGGCCATGACATCGCCAAAGGGAAGCCAGGACATGGTATTCAAAGCAACATCCAGCATCTGCTGAGCCAATGTCGGCTCAACAGGCTTCTCCAGTGGCAATATATGCGCCTTCAAGAGTTTAAGCACCTGCGCGCCTTGCGTATTACTCGTGCTCGCTACATGGGCACTGTACTGGTTCAAGACTTCTGCGCGGATACGGTCGTTTTCGCTCTTCGCAAAGTCAAGGTCGGCTTGGAGCAAAGCCGCTTCGTGCTTGAGTTTTTCAATCAGTTCGCGCTTTTCCCAGTACGCGTCACGCGGCGTGATCCCGCGCGCCGTATCTATGATGTCTTGTGTGTCGCGACGGCCACGGCCACGGGCGCCAGGTGCAGTCCACTTTGGCTTCATAGAAGCGCCTGCCATTTTGGCCGCGTGGCGTTTCGCTGCTGCTTTTTTTGCGCGCGTCGGTGACATTAAGGGCGTCCCCTTGGACTCGCGTGTTGTCGGTGTGGCGCCCTGCTGCTGCTGTTCGGGTCGAGGTTCCTTGTCTTGGTGTGACTCTACAGCCTGGCCTAACTGAGACGGCCTGGCCGGCGATCGGCTTGATAACGACTGCCTTCGTTTCCGGTTTCGCCGTGATGGTGAACTACTGTGATGGATTCCTGTGGGTGGTGTGGTGACAACGGGGTCGTCTATGCCTAGCTGAACTGGGGTCGGTGGCAGTTCGGGCTCGCTATCAGATCCCGCATTCTGGACGTTGGCAAGCCCTGCACCAGACCTGCGGAGGGCACTGCCTTGAAAAGGATTCAACACATCGTCTTCGGGCCCTGGCGGTTTTGCTGAGGACGATCTCCGCGGGCGTTCGGACAGCCTGCGGGCCACGGAATTTGCAACGCCGGGAAACAAGGTACCCCGTTTAGGCTTGGCCGCAGCAGCCGCAGCGCCCGAGGTGTGTTGCTCGCCCGAGGCCTGCGATTCCGCAGCGCGTGTTTGTGAGGAGCCGTTGGTGTGCCTTTCGTAGCCATTAGGTGTGGTCACTTCGACGTCGGCTGGCGCAATGGAGTGGCGCGCGAGGATTTCAGGGTTCGATCGAGAGAGGCTGGCTTTAGTCGGCGACGCAAAGGAGGCCGGACGCTTGGAGGGGCTCTTGGGAGTGTGCGCAGGGTCGTGATTCGTCGTGGTCTTGTCAGGCTGGGTGGCTTCTGCCTCGGTGCGCACTTCTGTTGATGTCCCAGGCGACGTCCGTCGGCGCTTAGACGCAGGGTCAGCCATGGGAAAAAAGAAA
This sequence comes from Chalaropsis ovoidea, assembly GCA_038407185.1. Lineage (NCBI taxonomy): Eukaryota > Fungi > Ascomycota > Sordariomycetes > Microascales > Ceratocystidaceae > Chalaropsis > Chalaropsis ovoidea. The sequence continues at coordinate 18,723 of JAXHKQ010000108.1, read as the reverse complement.
ACAAAAGGAAGACCTGTTGTAGCAATGAAAAAAGAGAAAGAAAAAAAAGAGCCGGCGAATATGTATAGAATGGCTCGCTTCTAACAATGATGACCCGAAAACGAAAAATTAGAATAAATGAGCGGTGCAGAATGACGATCCACTCGCAAGAGTCGCTGCAGGGCTTTAAATGCGTCGTGAGCCTGTGTGTTGGAAAGAAGGGTAGTTGCGATAAATGGTCGCATAGCTTGGTCTCAAGCAAGGAAAGCGTGGCGCGTCTTGGGCTTGGGGTTGGCAGTTCGTTCCTTCCCTAAAGTGGGCCTCACCGCCTACCGCTTTGGGCGCCATGGGCTAACGGGGGAGACGGGCAAAGAACTTTAAAGTTTGGCATGTAGCTCGGCGTAGATGTGCACCAAGTCTCTATGCTGGTGATTCTTCTTCTGTTTGCCTAAAACGCATAATACAACGCTCTCCATGTCGTCACACCGCGGTGGCTTATGCATCCAGCGTATTAATTCCGCATCTTAGACTTCGGCTCGGCATCATTTGTGGGGCCTGCCTGCATCGTGAGTGTTTCTTGTTCTTCTTTTCCATGCAAATTGTCGCATGCCCTTACTGATTGTCTCCAAAGCTCTCCGTCTTCCCCAATGTCTGTTGCGCGCCTGTCTAGAATAGGCCTGTCTGAAGTGTGGAAAGCTACAGCGTCGGCTAGTGCTCCGGGCTCCCGGACGTTCGCGGCAACAGCATGCAGCGCCCAAGTCCATCCGCGCGGCAGCTATTATGGCGCCGTCATGAGAAATCCGAGCCTGTCTTCATCCCCTCTGCGTCCGCCAAATGCGAATAATACTCTCAAGGCCGAAAAGTCGCAGTTACGGGAACCTGCGGGCGCTTCCCCTGCAGCACCACCTGGCTCTACAGCATCCACATCAAGTTCCACTGCGCCTGAACAAAAGACAGCTGCGCCGACCACTGCACCCAAGGAAATTTCCATCACTGACAAGGAGCTTGACCCCGAAGCCCGCGCCAAACTCGTGTTTGCCTCGCCACTCACAGGCCCAGAACGGTTGGCCAACCTCCAATCTCAAGGGACAGTTGTCAACGGCGTCAAGATTCCGAAGAAGCCCGAAGAACCCGACAACTGCTGCATGAGCGGGTGTGTGCACTGCGTTTGGGACATGTACCAGGACGAGATATACCAATGGCAGGCCGCCATGAAGGAAGCAGAGAGTGTCGCTGCGGAGGAGGCACAACCAGATGCTCCTGATTCAGCAAAGGCTGCACCGTCTACTGCGGGGCAAGCGATTCCCTCGAAAAGGCCGGGGCTAAAGGCAGCAGTGAAGCAGAAAAAGGAAGAACGGGAACTGACTGATGCCCAAAAGAAGAAGGAATACGACAAGCTGTTTGAGGATGTCCCCGTTGGGATCAGGCAGTTTATGTTAACGGAGAAGAAGATTCGGAGCCACAAGCATCACGAGGGGTAGCGGGCAAACAAGGGACGACAGTTCACGAGACTTGAAGATGGAGAATATCTAGAGGGATCTCTATATGAATGTACGCGGGATAATACCAGACAATATACCCGAACGAAACGATTGACACCACCTGATCGGAGGTCGGGCTGCACTAAAAATGACGATCTGTTTCTGTACAAGCAATAAGAAATGTAATAGCATCGTGCCTTTACATCAAAGGCGTAATTGGTGTAGTGGTAACATTAATCGTTGCCATCTGGTAATGATTTCGATTAGCCCTGGGTTCGATTCCCAGATTACGCAGGAGTTTTCTTTTTGACATCTTTTTGTGGTCTTTCAATCACATGTGAGTGAATGTGGTGGGTGGCAGGAAGCTTCTTGGGTGATATTGGGAGTCCTTTAGGTTTTTTTCTTCTTCTTTTGTCTTGAACAAGGCCAAGGACAATGTTTAGTAGTAATGCATTTACATGTGATCACGATGTGGGAAATAGTAATAGTAGTAGTAGTAGATTTCTCGGTTGCAAAAGAAAAACAAATCTAATATCTTGTTATTTCATCGCGTCTCCTCTTTTCCGATCCTGGCCAGAAGGCAAAGCATGCTATGTGATGTCATAAGGCACATGGGGGAAGGGATCAGCCGTAGCTGTAGCCATGGCCATGTTCTGTATGCAAGTTCCGGCTATGGGAATGCACTCTCTCTATGATTAGTGTCCCTCCTTCCCCTCCTTTTTTGTTTGAAAGAAAGTATGTTGTACATGGTTGGGTTGGTGGTGGTGGTAGTGGTGGTTGTTGTTGTAGGGGGGCTGTCGTCCTCTAGGCTGGTCCCTCTTACTCCGAGGCCGCCGCCTTCTTGGCCAGGGCGGCAGCGGCACCCTGGTCGTGCTCGTCAATGTCAACGGCCTCCCAAGGGTAGCAGATCCACTCGTCGCCAACAGTGCGGGCGGCGAAGTAACGGTCGGAGTCGGTGATGCTGGGGGGGAGGAAGCCCTTCTTGGTCTTATCCTTGTTCTGTAGAGCAGCAGGGTTAGCCGGGGTCCGGTGACATGGGTTGTTTTTTTGTGGTTGTTAATATAGAGAGAATGGCTACTTACGTGCAGCACAAAGATGCCAAACTGGGTCTTGGGGGCAGTGGCTCCCAGACGCTGTCTGGCAGTCTCGACGTCCTTCTCCAACTCCTTGACAGCGTACTCGAGGGTAGTCCGAGTGTCATCGACCTCGTCGACAATCAGCACGTTCTTGCCAACCAGGCCATCCATCTCGCCCAGCGAGGACAGATCCAGCCACTGGGTGCGGGTGACCTTGGTGCCGGGAGCTTCGACAACGCTGGGGGTGGCATTGCCGCCGCTGGTCTCGGGCAGGCTCTCGTACAGAGACAGGCCGATAGCCTGGATGGGAATGTTAGGCGAGCCGGGCTGCTTCAGGAACGAGCGCAGGATGCGCGCGGGCACGTAGCCACCACCGCCGATGGCGACCATCAGCTGGGGCTGGAAGTCGGCGAGGATCTTGGGAGCGGTCTCCTGGCACAGCTTGTGCACCTATATGGAGAGGAAAGAAGGCATTGTCAGTTTCACGCAGTCTGTCTATTGGGCCATGTTGGTGCGGGGAGGGGTAAGTCGGGATGAGGGCGGGGGGTTTGGGGTTTGCGCTGAGGTTAGAGGATCTGCGCAAAGCGAAGACATGGAGCAGAGCAAAGCAGCAAACATGATCAGATTGATGGAAGACAACTTACATCGTTGTAAGTAACGTAAAGCTTCTCAATCTCAGCCATTGTGGGCGGTTTGTGAGGGTGTGAGATGGAACAATAAGAAGTTTAAAGAGGGTAGAGAGGACGAAACGAGGTTAATGCGAAAGAATTTGTATTTAGACACGCAGATGAGACGGCGAGAAGGAGAAAAAGGTATCACGGGATGTTTTGCAACCAAAAAGAAATAGCAAGTAAAGATGGAAAAGAAAGAAGGAAAACAACGAGACCAAAGGGAATTCCCAGTGAGAGAAAAAAAAATATACCACCGTGAAGAAAAAAAAAGTCGAGGCGCAAAGTTTAGCACTGGCTGGACTGGGATTTGCTAGAAGCATTGAATTTATCGGCAGTGGCCCCACTAATTTTTGATTTTAAGCCGGACCTCTTAAAAGTCGGTAACTGCAAGTTTTACAGACAGAGCGCCAGGCTTTTTTTTCACTGAGTTTATTCGGGCGTCCTCTTTTTCTCCAACACAAGGCTTTGCTTATATGTAGTCATAGGGTCTAGAGCGCAGAGTTTGGGGCTGGTTGTCACGTGCAGCGGCAGCCAATCTTGACGGCTTCCTCATCAAGAAGCCGAACAGAAAAAGAAAAGAAAAAAAAAATGCACAACGCTAGCGCCGAACAACGAAAAGAATTTCACCCACGCCACCGCCGCGGGAAGGGTTCAGGGCTAAGCGACCTCTGTTTTTTCTGCGCTTTACCGCCCATCGAACATCGACCGCCGGTTATAGCTGGGCTTCGTCGGCCGATACATGCACGCCGAGCGCCGCACCGAGTCAGGAGTGGCTTGTGCTTTTGCTGCGTGCGACAATTTGGGTTGTCCGTCTGGCCGCACACGACACGAAGACCGACACGAAGACGATATCACGAGCTGGGAACCGGGCAGACAGCCAGGGCTTCATTCGAGACTCCAGAAGATGGAATATTGCTGTTGTGGCGGGTCGTTGTTTGCCTAAGAGGGCGTGATGATGTCTCGTCTCGCCTATGCACGTGGTACACACACGACAACATGGCAGCTTACATGCATGCAAGATCAGAGTTTTCTTTGCATGAACACCAAGTCAACTTCGAGTCACGGTACGGTGACTGTGTTGATAAAAACAAGGCCATTGTCATGGTGACGGGACAATAGACGATGTATAGGCCGCGCGACTTCTTAACCCTGGAAAGCCGAATATTCCTTTTTTGGCGTGACGTCTTGAGGGGACGAGGTTTAAGTCTCCATCGTGGGGGGCCAGACAGACAGCCTCGATGATGTTATTTGACGAAAAAAGAGATCTGGAGCAATGAAAAAGGGAACATGAAAAGGAGCAAAAAATATTGATAGCATAAAAAAGAAAGCGAGAAAAAAAGTACATACAACACTGGGGATTCGCACGTGGTCACCCACCGTACTACTGGTCCAGCGCTTTGTAGCTTAACTAAGGGAGAGCGGACGGGATCCTGTGTTCTCTACAAGCTATGGTCGTATGTGGCAGATAGATGATATACAATAGACTATACTAGATATTCGTGTTTCTTTTATATTAAAAAGATTACTATGTAGATGTAAACGGCAAAAAGAGAACATACAACACCGAGGATTCGCATGTGGTCACCCACCATACTACTGGTTCGGCGCTCTGTGGCTTGACTAGGGGGGAGCAGACGGGACCCCGTATTTTCCACAAGCTATGGTCGTATGTGCCAGACTCATCTACTATTAACATTTATAACAGACATGTAATAGCATTTACGGGACCAAAAGACCTTTAACACCGGGCATTCTCACGTAGTACTAAAGAGTCCAGCGCTTTGTAGCTTAACTACGGATTCCGAGAACGCTGCTATCTTAGAAAGCAGAATTAGATCTTCGTCACTGTGTAAAAGCGGCTGCCCTGTGTTACACAGCGACGAATGTTGACTAGATCGATAAGATGAATGCTGTTTGGGAAATGAGCGGGACTGCTGTTTTGGATGCTTGTTGATGAATTGAAAGATGGATTTCAGCACTGTGTAGGGCTTGTTGTGGATTGCTATTATGTAGCCTATTCTTCCTGAATTCTTCTTCTCTCTTGTTTTCTTAGTCTTTAACCTCAATTTCACTTGTTCTTCTAGAGACTATAGCGACTCTTTTTGCAATCTAGTGCATTCAAAGCTGATATCTAGGGTTGCAAACCTTTACACCTGCCTTATTACTTGCTGCTCTGCTTCTTCCTGGGTACTCTATCGTTGACTAATGTGTATAAGAGCATCGAAATCTTCCTCCTTTACTTGGTCCAAATGTGAAAGAGAATCATCCCTTGATCTCTCTATAGTAGCCGCGTGCGTCTTGCAGATGATTTGGAAGTATAAGTCTTTCGCCTCTTCGAGCCTCTGATCAGCTTCCGCCTCCCGTCCAGGGACCCGACGTAGTGCCTCAGATAGCTTGAATAGACATCTAGCGTACTTGGCAGGATGCGTATCTTTGTGAATAGAGCTGATGACCTTGGCCTCTTGGAGATGTTTGCTAAAAAAGAAAAGATATATCATAGTCAGTATAGTGCATGACTTCACGGTGCACTCGTCATTCTCAGCTCGTCTAAACTTACATTGCAGCATCCATATTCCCTTGCATCAAGGCGCAGCAACCCAGCTGGTATACAATGATACCGTTGAAGTCTAGTGCGCGAGACTTGTCGCCCTGAAGCCACATGGACTGAGATTCCAACAACATACTTTCCGCGGCTTCGTACTTCCCTTTGAACATTAGGAGCCGTCCAATGGTAAACTTGCAACTGTGTATTGTTAGCACAAAAATCTTCATGCAACTATGGATTTCTCCTTTTCCCTGACACGCCTGTGTATTAGAAGGAGAGAACTCACGTAGCTGTTGGGGCCCAGACAAACGGCTCTGCAGACAAAAGTCCATTTATCGCTTCAGTCAACTGCACCCTTGCTTCACCGAGCCTTCCCCCGTGAGCCAAAATTCTTCCGTGTGTCAGCTTCAGAAGTGGGGGACACTTGAACTCAACGCCCGTCGACTCAGACCAGCGCTTCCACGTCGCACAGCTGCGCTCAATCCACTCTATCGCAGTGTCGAAATCCCCCAAGCACCCATAAATAGAAGCTAAGTTATCTTCTATCCAGCAGTTACTCTGGAGGTCGATGGGTGACTCGGCCAGCTTGAGACTGTGTGCCGTCAGCAAGCTCTCGAGGGCCATCTTGAATTGGCCTCGAAAGGCCCACATCGAGGCAACGTGGATTTCAGTCGATGAGAGAAGGTATATTTCCTTGTCCGGTTCTGGAAGTGTCGCTATGGCAATCTTGTTAACTATGACGAGGCCTTCGAGCTCCCGCCAATTTTGTGTTTCAAGAAGGTAGCTTACGGCGGTATCAGTATACATAACGGGAAGAGACTTTGAGAAAGGGGATGAATTTGCAGATGAATTTTGACTAACCGTTGGCATTGAACCCATGTCTCGCAAGTCTCTCTGCAAGCAGAGAAGCTCGGGTTCCACTTTCGCGCTTGCATGAAGTTATTTTTGAGCTGCAGCACATGCTGCAACCAAAGTTGACACTTGTCCCAGACGTTGTAGAGGTTGGCTCTGGTAGCCCCAGGCTTCTTTGGCCTCTTTGGAAAGGCATTATACATTAGGATTGAAGCTTCAAAAAATGCCTTTTGGTGGTCCTCGGGGCTCAAAAAGCGGTGGAACTGGACTATGATGAGACGGTGGATCGAGAATACGCGATCATATCTATCTCTTTTGACCAATGCAAGAGCCAAGAGCTCCTCTGTATTTTCAATCAGACTAGGGTATTCATTGTTAGCAATCGCAATGACTGGAAGCAGTTTGGATACAAAACAACAGAACCACTAACCGATCAGGGTCAAGATACCAATGCATGTCATCTGTAAGGTTTTCCGTCTCTTCATTGAATTCGAAGAACGACTGTGGGATGCTGTCTGGCGCACAGAAAGTAAAAACCGATAACAGTGCAGCACAATCAGGCCGGAGGTTCTGAAAAGATAGCAGCCAGATGGTTTCAAGCCCGTCCTTGAAGTCCTTAGATCTATCATAAACCTCAATAAGTTCTGATATAGACCATGAACGACGGTAGATCAATCCACACATGTTGGACAGGGCTAATGCATGGCCACTTAACCTCTCGGAGAGGCTGTACGCCGACTGTGTTTCGTTTGCCAAGAGTTCGGCACTGATGTGTCCTGTGAGAAGATGCAGCAAGAACTTGGAACCGGTTTCTGTATCCCAAGGGAGTATTTCAAGGCCAACGTCCGCTGGATAAAAACCAAGCGAATGATTTCTCGTCGTAATCAAGACTCGACCATTACTGTCGGATAAAGGCCAGTAGTCTTGAAGGAGTTCGGTAGTCTCTGCATTATCATAGATGGCCATCCACTTGCATTCTAATCAATATTTTTGTTAGCAATTGTCAGGCCGGGAATTCCTCTCTAACATACCGGTCTGATGTAGCCAGCCTTTGAGAATCATTCGATTTTCATCATGAGAGGCTGGCCCAGTATCCGGTAGTTTTAACCTAAGGGCAATATCTGTAAAGCTTTGTTGGATAGAAACCAGACTTTCAGAATTGATCCAGAAGATAGCGTCAAAGTCTTTGGCAACCTGCTTCTTTTCCAGATATTTCATGGCAGCGTGGCTCTTACCGACACCTCCCATGCCATAGAGTGCGAGCGAGCGTAGTGACGAAGTTGAATCACCGGCTTGGAAATGCTTTTCAATCTTCTCAATCACATCATCTCGATCGAAGAATCGGGCTGTCCGCATGGGTGGTAGGATGAAGCAAGGTAGCTGAGCTTTATCTTGGAACGTTCGAGGTGAGAGTGAGAGATACGAAACCCAGGAGGCCATGTCACCCTGGTACTGCCTCTGGTATATGGCGGCGACCCTCTCGATGCGATTGAGCGTGTCCTCGATATCATCTACAGCATTGTTAAACTTCTCAGTTATTTCAGTCCATGCGGGATGGTGCCGGCCTGCCTTACTAGTATCAGTTCACAAATATTCGCAATAATAATTATGGGCTATTGAGGTGGAATTCTCACCGCGAGCATATGTCAGTTCTGGGAAATTATCGTCTGCTTGACGTAGGAATTGCACAACATCGGCAAGGAACGTGGTGATTGTTAAAAATATATCAAAGCAGGACTCTTTGTCCTCTTCAGTGATGGCGGGACTTTGTCGGCAGTGAAGTATGAAATCGTGGCAATTCCTGGTTAACTTCTTGAGCATCTGAACAACTCGTCGCATTGCCTCAGCGTTTTGTAAGGCCAACTAGCATTTGATCTGTCAGAAATAACTTGGTATAAAGGCGTCTATAGCATTGTGGCATTTCTTACTGTAAGTAGTAGGCCAAGCAATCCCCAGAAGATACCCGTGTCAAGGGTCGGAGGAAGCTGTGTAGTGGAAAAGTCGCTGAAATTCTTCATGTCGACAAGTCGCGGCCGCAGCATGGCCAGTTCTTGAAGGGCAGCTTCGGACGCCTCTTCATCTTGTTCGACAAAAATATGCTCGTGTACATCCTCATACGTGCGGAAACTTCTGATGGTTCTGCGATCATGAGGTTCCATACGTTCTAAGCAGGACTTGGTGGTTGACGTCCATTGCTTGATGAAGAAGGCCTCCCTTGTGAATATTCCATGATGACGGAGTACACTTATGAAGGTATTTGGACGTACAAGACAGGGGACTCCATGACACTTCGACGTATTCGAGGGGAGAGACACTGGCACTGGCTGCTGCGCGCTGAATCGATTGGCCGTAGATTTGATGAAAACCGTGATGGTAGTTTAGGCCTTAGAGAAGAAGGTTTTAGTTGAGCGTTAAGCCCTTATTTAGTGGAGCATAGCTATCATAGAAATTATAACGTCGAGATGTTCGAGTGGGGCTGCTATTGGTAGAGATCTCTTGGCCAATTGGCAAGGCACACGTAACACGCACACACACAATGTATTTCGGCCGGTGGCTTATAACCAATAAGGGACTTGTTGCTATTGTACATATCCGTTTCCCAAGCTTTGTCATGATCACGTAACAGTAGTTAACAGGGGCTATGTAGCCCATGTCGGGTTGAAAAGACCCGACCCTGCTGCGGCCTTATAAACCCCACATGATATGATATTGGCTCCACCCTTAGCCGCCAGCTTCACAATCCCTGCAGCTTTACCTATTTTTAGTGAGCGTTAGAACAATACTAAATACCGTCAGCGGCCCGTCCCGTTCATTAAGCCAGAGATGATGTCTTCCTTCAGCTCAAACAAGTGAACACGTTCATCCTGGACAAAAGCCCAACCTGTCCCGCCAAATACGCCGTTTGAACACTCACAGCCGTTTGTCTCCTTTTTTATTTTTATTTTATTTTTATTTTATTTTAATATTATATGGCCATTACTTCGCTCGGGAAAGAACTCAGACCGGACAGCCACAGCGGGTGTCCCTTGAACACGGATGGCTTCACAATGCAACGACTACTTCAACAAATCACATTATCTCGCAAGAAATCGGATGATTTGGAAACACAACACCAGTCCGGCATTCGGCAAGTAGCCAATAATAAGCGCTTGGAGTTCGTCCAGTTACTGTTCAAGATGAAGCCAGAAGCCCTTGCAAATTTCCCTGGAATCGAGTCGTACTGTGACTACTTGGAGCATGTCGCTTTCCAGCCATTGATGAGTCCAACCTTTGGCTTGATTTGGGGCTTGATATCCTGTACGGATCCCAAAGAGATTGCAGACTGTTGGGACTGGAGCATTGCGGTGTTGCAGGTGATGCAATCAGAACAGCCTGAAATCAGCCTACACGACATATTACGGCACCTGGAAAAGTATGGTGGGAACTCCATACAGAATCTGGGGCGAGACCAGGACAAAAGCTACCTGTACATTGCCATTTTTGGGGTGTTGTGCTGGTCAAGCCTGGTGGTGCGGCCCCGGTTGACCTTCATGGACGGTGTGGCACCGAGCCTAACATGCCTCCTACCACACGGGTTCAAATTGACCCACAGTTCCACTGCCCACAGGGTAAGCGACAGATGTATGCGGCCAATCCTGGCCACCTTTCGGTCGTTCAAGCTACATCACTGGGGTGACTGGTCAGATAAACACACACAGGGTGGAGCGAGAGAGACGGACAGCCTTTACCAGTCAAGCCTCAACATCTACTCGCTGCGCTACTTTGGACACGTCACGATTCACTGGGTCGAAACCATCAGCGAGCATCTACAGTTCAATCCAGCTAATCGCCAGCTGTCCTTGTTTCGCTTTCCGACATTCTGCGCCTTGCTTGCCATCCATGGAGACAACGTTTGCTCGGCGATCCAAAGGTATGATGGACACCGTGACACTGGCCCTTATAAGAGTTGCTTGGAGCTAACTCTTGATAGTATTGTCGAGCAATTCGACCCCTTGTCCCTGGAGGATAGAGACCAATGTTGCGTCAGTCTAGAGCAAGAGATTGTCCTCTCCTATCGTCTTCTGTTTGGACAAGACGGCAAGTCCAGAAAGATCGGACGTGAAGAAGTCACCAGGTTGAAGAAATCGTGCGCAAAGCAGAATGTCGACGCCATGCTTTTGGATCTCTGCGAGCGCAAGTACGAGCATGGCAGTCTGTGGTGGAAGGCGTACGACAAAGTCCTGCAGGGCTATCCGGCTGAGATATGGCCAATCACATGTCGAACCATGGAAGGTCATCTCCAGCAAAGCGACGTGTACAGCGCTCGAGATGACTTCCCAAGACTCGGACCACGGTTGATCAGGCTCCAGCAGTTCAATTCACGACAGAGACCCAGCAAGTTGACTGATCTTTGGCGCGACAGGCGGAATCCTCTGCAATGGTACACGTTTTGGGCTGTGGTGCTGGTTGGGGGAGTGGCAAACATTCTGGCAGCACTTCAGCTTCTAGTCGCTCTTATTGCATTGTAAAACTCGTGGTAGAAAGCTGCCTGTTTTCAAGCTGCTGGCTCCAAACTTGACACTAGCCGTGGAGGCCATGTCAAAACACAGTCCGGGGTCACTGCTAGGAGCTCCCAATTGGCTGCCATATTACGACCCCCTGTCCTACATGCCGAAGACCTACGGAGTACGTAGTTACCCCGCACTTTGTGTGCCTTAGACACGATAAGCACAGTGCTAACGAGAGTCAGCAATGCTATGCCACACACGTGGCACCAATGGTGTTATGGGGTTTAGCTCTCTTACCTCTGATGGATTTATGTGGTAATTACATTCCCAAGGGCGTGGCAACAACTTCACACGCCCCCCTCTGCTTCTGATTTTGAGCTTCCCTCTGCAAACTCGAGCAACGTGAGCTCCTTTCATTCTATAGTATCTATGCTCAACTATAAAAATCAAGGGGGATTGCGCTGCCATAGATCACTCTCTAGATTACCATAGAACCAACTTTGCCTCAGCTGACAATCAGAAAGGCGACCTTCCTAGCTGATGTTCAGAGCTTGTGTTCTCTGTCCTCTCTTTCATACTTTCTTTCTTCAAACAACTCTCAACAATACCTTTTCGTCCTTTAAAATGGCTCAGGCGCGGAACCAGGTCATCTACGCGCCTTCAGACGAAGCTCCTCGCGGCCTGAAATCCGTCTTCCTTGCCGGCAGCACCAGCAAAGTCGACACGAGCGACTGGCGTGAGACCCTATCCACGTCCCTGTCCGACGTGCCTGTCACGATATTCAATCCGTACCGCGCTGATTGGGACAGCTCGTGACGCGAGGACATCGATTTTACTCCTTACCGCGAGCAGGTGGAATGGGAGCTCGACAGGCAGGACAAGGCCGACATTATCGTCGTTTACTTCCATCCGGCTACCCAGGCGCCCGTCAGTTTGCTCGAGTTTGGGATCTGGGCGCAAATTCCGGGAAAGGCTATCGTTGTCTGTCCTGAGGGATACTGGAAGAGGGGGAATGTGCAGATTGTGTGCAAGAAATTTGGGGTTGAAATGGTGGACAATGTTGATGGACTGACACAGGCAATTGTGAAGAGGCTGTCTGTTGGTTTGTGACTCCCCTTTGAGGAGCGAGATGGGGCTCTTGGAGACAACGGGTCGGAATTGTAGCACATGGGCGGTTTCAAGCCACTCGCTATAGCTTCTTCTACTTGATATACAAGAAAACGATATAAAGATTGAGGGCGCTGCACTCTCTGATGATGGTATCAAATTGTGTAGGGAGATAGCGTCTTTTCTGAAATCTACTTTTCGAGCATTTCAGAGCAGAAATGCGTCCGCGAGTGGCCTGTGAAGTCGTCACAAAATGGTCTAAAACCCCATTTTGTGACGACTTCACAGGTCACGACCCTTGCTTACGAACTATCCCCCCCCACTTACTAAGCACAAACTACAACCATGGGTTACGGGTTACAGTGTCTTCAAGCCGAACATCTAGCACACATGCATTCTGAAGTATTCAAGTTCCACATGTCAGATATCAACAAATTTGCAGTCTACGAAAAGTAAATGCCACAGTTATCACTCCCGACATCTTCTCGCGTGGAATCTGCTTGCTCATCGAGTTCATCGGTTAGCACCTCAACTGATGCCTTTGTGAGCTCCATAAGTTCCTTCTATCAAGCATCTTCGCCATGCCTTGTCCCGTCTTCAAGCGCTGGAGCACCCTTGACTACATTCCAAAATGCGTACCCTGGCAACTTTGTCGGAGCTGTGGACCAACCGGTCAGTATCCTGGGACACTCGGGTAGCATATACGTCGGCGAGAGGCGACGACTCTATCACAAGTCGCGCCATGAAGCTGCCGTGGCCAAAGGCATCGTCCCTCTTCTCAAACGTCTCAAAGCCGGTGGCAAAGTCCTTCCAACCCTTAATGCGCCCCATCCTCCTTCCGTCCTGGAAGAAGGGCATGTCAGGATCGTACCCTGTGTCGAGAATGGCCACTCGGACTGGTGCAATGTTTGCACTGCGGTGCTGGAGCTGAAGGCGCATGATCTTGTTGCTGATGAGCTTTAGGTTGTCGAGTCATTGGCTAGGGATGACAGAATTGCCAGCGTGCAACATGGCGGCGTGCGGCTGGGCCTTCTCTTCTAGCGTCTCGATTTCCTTGCGCCTTACAATACACGAGATGTTGGCATTGTTTCAAAAGCCATCACGTGGCGGGGCGACCCTGCTCAGCGCGGCCCCGCACCTTCAAAATGTTCGCTATCCTGACCTGTTCTCCTCCCTCCTTCGTCTGCGGTGTTTGGCTCCGTCGAGTCTTCATTACCTCCCAGCCTGGCAAACGGGGATGGATCTCACCAAAAGGTCCGCTGCGGACCTCACGATGGGATGCCTCGCCGCTGACGCTGCTAAACAGCCTAGAAGTAAGCGCCCTGTTGGCGAATTCAGGGGCGGAGGCTTGAGGCCTAGCGGCCGACCGTCCGTCAAGGTCACGGCGCAGCCGCGAAGCCCGGGCCTAGAAGATATCAACATCGTCAAGCGCCCAATCATCGAACCTCAAAATCACGATGAGCGGCTCGAGAACCAGCTTGCCGACTTCAATCTCTGGGCCGCCGGTGTCGGAACCATTGCTAGCTCCAAGGCCTCTCTCGACTGGCGCTTGAGGCTGCGCCTAGAAGATCTCATGCTGGTGAAGGGCATCCTAATCATGCTCTACCAGTTCCTCGAATAGTGTGCTGACCTCGCCGAGAAGAGTTTGCCGATCGACGAAGCCCACCAGAGCGGGCTGAGGCGGCGGACGAGTATTTTGAGCCACGAACAGCGAAGCGGAAGGCCTAGGTACTTATGCTAGTGCTGCCGATCATACCGGACCACTCGCAGTTTCTCAGGCGTCGGTGGCAGGAGCGTATCAAGCTCCGAAAAAAAGCGGTGCATTGCTACCATTGCGCAATGTTCTGCGAGCCTGCTGGGTTCAGCCTACACTTCAATGAGAAAGATATCAGCTTAGGCTATTTCAATAGCCTTTTTTGTGTCCCGAATGCCGTCGTCAGGGCATGCATGGGAGTCCAGCCTCTAATTACAGACTTAGATGACTGGCTCCTACGAGGATGTCCACAGAGACGCAGTAGCTAACAACAAAAGCATGATTAGCTGCGTTAAAGAGATCAAGAAGGCTAGGTGCTCCTCCAGAAGCGACAGACCTCTAAAGCGAAAGAGACACAGGAAGAGAGCAAACAGAATAAGCAGACTCGATTAGCTAGGCTAGACTAGGCGATAAAAAGTAGTGCAGAGGGCGATACGGAATAGGACTGAGATGAGATCAAAATGTGGTCGGCCACGAGAACCAGAGCTCAAAGACAGCTAACATCGATCCCATTACTACTCCGCAAGTCCTGATAGTGCAAACCATGCCAATACATCCGACCTTTTAGGGAACGCCCATTTCTTTCCCTACAATGTGTCGCTGCTTGCTCTCTCCCCTAGACGGCACTACTGACACGCTGCTTTGCTACAAAAGCCCCTCCCCTCTGCCCTAATCCGGGCTCCTCAGCGCCCGCAGCACGATTGCGTGCGTAGCGGGCATGCCATGCCATGCCATGCCATGCCATGCCATGCACTTGCGTTTCTGTGCCGATCTGCCGGTCTCTCCCTGCAGACTTTCGCCTTGCTTTGTCCAGGCTCTTCGTCTGTTGTTTCGGCCCCAGAGTGTAAAAGCCAAGTACCGGCCAAACCCTCCCTCACCCTCACCACGATCCGATGCCGGATCACGGCGTATGCATGCCAGGAACCCATAGTAGGAGCTCGAGAGAACAAGCCACCGAGTCTTCGTGTGAGTTGCTATCAGTCCGGCTCTGATACCAAGCCAGCATCGCCATCGAGAGCTCAACTGGGACGGCGAGCATACGCAACACGCAAGTCTCTCTGTCGCGGGCAGTTGATAGGCCATATTCGTACTATTGTCGTGTTAGAGTCAGCTAGCAGGGCAATTTAAACAGGCCCTGCAAAAAAAACGGACGTGCGCAAAGTTGGCATGGCATTTGGGAAGGGTAGATATCTTGGCCTTGGGCCTTTCCCAGCTGTTCGGGCGAGAAGACAGAAGCCCGCAAGCTGTGCCTGTCGATGCGGGATCTCGACTCTCAGAGAACAGGGTGTGAATGTAGGTGCGGACAGGCAGGACACGGGGCGTGAGACCGTGAGACACTGCACACCAGGATAGACTAGACCCCTGGTCGTCCAGTTGACAAGCGGCCTTTGTGGGAGGATTCTGTTTAGCCTGCCAGGGCTCTGTCGGTATAGTATAGACACCGCAGGGGGTGGCTTTACGGCCTTGGGAACTCCCATCAAATACCTCAATGCCATCAGGATACAGGAAGAACGCCGGTGTAAGTGTGGGTGGTAATGCTAGTGCCAATACAGCCTCTATTCGATAACAGCAAACCCAGACCCTGTACCCCCCCCTCCCCATCTACTTCGTTCCGGGCCCCGTTGGCCTCCCAATCTATAGTATTCCTACTCTACTGTGCCTCGTAGATGTACAAAGTGCTCTCGTGCTGGTCGGGCAGCCAGTACAGGCGCAGCTTGCCGTCCACGATGGCCAGATCCATGGGGTTCATTGTAATCCGCGTGCCCTTGGATGACGTCAAGGTAATGGGCACCTCGACAATGGGCTCCAGTGTCACCACATCCACCAGCGCAATGCCCCCCATGACATAGCCGTCGGCCAGACGCGCCACGCCAGAGCACACCATGACCGAGCTGTCCGATGCCGCCGGCCGCCCCAGCCACTTGCAGTCTTGGTAGTCGACAAAGTACGACCAGTTGTCTTTGGTGCGGATGACGTGCGGCGGCGGCAGCGGCGGCGGCGGCTTCTTGTCGCCCGTGGCGCCCTCCTGTCCGCTGTTCGGATCGTCAGCCAGCTTGAAGGTCACGGCTTTGCGCCCACCCCATGTCAAGCAGGTGATGTCGTTGGCCGCCGTGTCGTGCACAATGCCACCCAGGTGGTCGGCGTAGCGGACCAGGACTTCGGGCTGCAGCGTGTACGGCGATGCCCGGAAGACATACGCCGACGAGTCCGGGCGGTACTCGCCAATGGTGCCCCACAGATGCGTGCCGTCAAAGTCAATGCCGCCGAGATGGTACTCCGTCGAGCCGGCCTTGGACACGGACGCGTCGGCAATGCGCTCTCCGCGCCCGTTGAACACCATCAGGTGCGCAAAGCCGGCGCCCACGCTGGTGTAGTTTCCCTGGGCGTCCTTTTCTACCGGCGCAATGTACTCGCCGGCGCTGACAATGTAGCGGTCGTCGCTCAGCCGCACCAGACCCTCGGGCTCAAACGTCTCGCCCTCGAAGCTGACGTTGGCAATGCTGGTCCACTGCGTGCTGCGCGAGAGGCTCTCCAGCTTGCGGATCATGACGTCCACGTCGGCCGAGGTCGCGTGGCCTTTGGGCAGCGGCGTCGGGGCGAAGGATTCGTTCCGGTACACGGTGATGTTCAGGCCCGAATCAAAGGGCGACGGAATGCCGATTTGCTGCAGCGCATCCGAGGCAAGGCTGGGCTTGCTGATGATGATGAAAAAGAGGAGACAGAGGATAGAGGCCGGGATGAGGTACACGGCCAGAGACCCGCGCCGGGGCGGTGTGAGTGTTTGCCACGACATTGGAGACGGATGATGCTGGCTGGTGTCAAAGTTCAGATGGGCAAACACAGAGTCAAGTGACATCAACAGACATGGCCAAGGAGGCTCTGCCCAGTCGACATCAGGATTCGCATCATTTCATCAGCGCATCAGAAAGGGGGGATCCACTGGTCCCGTTCCAGGGTCATCACTAACCCTATTTTATCCAGTGTAAACCCTAAATACACTGACACCCCTAGACCGCCGCGCGGGTGCCGGCAACCCGACGCCCACGGACATACACGTGCGCTATATTACGGTCGTCGCCTGTCATGACGTACTTTTCAAAGACTCTGCGTAGCGAATCGTCGCTCTCTCGGGGCGTCATGGCCGAGTGCAGCCCGCTTGTGGTGCCCACCCACACAGCATCAAACTCTTTGCCCACCTCAAAGCTGCCTACAGTCTCCTGCAGGCCGACGACCTTGGCGCCGCCCAGCGTTGCCAGATACACGGCCTCGTCAATGGTGAGCGGCTTGTCCTTGCCGCCAGACAGCACCTGCTGGGCGTTGGAGGCGATCATGGCCTGGCGAATCACCATGAGCATCTGCGACGCCCAGCCGCCGCCGCTGTCAGTGCCCAGGCCAACAGCGATGCCGCGGTCGAGATAGTCGCGGACCGGCGCGACCATGAAGCCGCCGCCCACCGTCATGTTGGAAATTGGGCAGTGCGCCACGCCGCAGCCGAGCTTCTGGATGCGCGCCTTTTCGTAGTCGGTCATGATGGTGCAGTGGGCCAGGATGGAGCGGCTGTTGAGCAGGCCGTAGCTTTCGTACAGGTCGGCCTCGCTGCCGTTGAATTGTGGGAACAGGGACGAGGTGAAGTCGACTTCCTGCTGGGCCTCGTTGAAGTGTGTCTGCATGAACAGGTCCTTGTCCGCCTTGACGAGGTTGCCGAGCCCGGTGAGCAGCTCCGGCGTGCAGCAAATTGCAAAGCGGGGGGTAACCACGGGCCTCACCAGGGCCTGCGAGGCTGTGGTGCAGCCCTGCAAGCTCCGGATATGCTCGATGCAGTCCTTTGTCTCCTGCAGCGAGACGGCGGCGCTCTCATCCTTGATGAAGTCCGGGGCGTTGCGGTCCATGTTGCACTTGCCGACCAGAGCACGCTGGCCCTTTTCCAGGCAGATCTCGGCCAGCCGCTTGGTGGCCGGGGCATGGCGCGAGCCGTAGTACGAGGCGGTGGTGATGCCCTGGCGCAGGAAGTCGTCGACGGTCTGGCGGTAGCTGGCCTCGGCGTACGCGGGGTCGGCAAAGCGCGCTTCGAACGGGAACGTCACCTGGTCCAGCCAGTCGAGGATGTGCAGTCCCTGGCCGATGCCGCGCATGGGCCACTGCGGCGCGTGGTTGTGCGTGTCCACGAAGCCGGGCATCAGGAAGTCGCCGGCCGGCAGCACGTGCACGGCAACGGGGAGCGGCAGCGCGCTGGCGGGGATAGAGGCGCGGGTGGGGTACAGGGCCGTGATGAGGCCGTTGCGGACGACGATGGTGGCATCGGGGTGGAACTGCAAAGACGAGGGCGTGTCGGGGTGGGGTGTGATTACGGCGCCTTGGAAGACGTGGCTGGTCATGATGGATGCGGCAGCTTTGGATGGCGGCTTTGGATGGCAGCTTGGCTTGGTTGCTCAGAGCGACGAGGTTGGAAGAGCTCCGAGATAGATTAGAAGCTTATAGATAAGAAGCACGGCGGAGAGCCAATCATATAGCGCGGAATTCGGGCAGGATTTACTTAAAGAGGGCCTAAAAGAAGCCTAGAAGAAGCCTAAAAGGCCCTAGCTGCATCACTGTAAGACACTGACAGAGCCCCATTACAGCGCTGTATCACAGGCTCAAAGCCTGTAATTATAGGCCCTGACAGCTGAAAGTGAACCACCAGCGTTTTCTTCTATCAGAGATCTAAGCCAAGCTTGTTCTCACAAGCCATCCCCCCTCCCTCCCCTCCAATCCCACCCCCTCCCTCCCCCCCC
>JAXHKQ010000107.1:0-54487 GCA_038407185.1 Chalaropsis ovoidea | reverse complement strand
CCCCTTAAACCACTCCTGGTTTCCCTTGGTTCAGCCCCCCCCCCCCCCCCCCCCGTCCCGTTTCCGCCAGCTTCTACTGGCCCACCGGAGCCTGCCCCCTCACGTCTGGGCTTGTATGTGGCAGTAAGTAACAGTGGTAGCAGGAAGGACGGCAGTGCGCAAAGCCAAAGGCAAAGCTGGCCACTTATGATCCTTTACATGTGCACATACACAGAGGGCTGTGTCTCGCAGTGTGCCTACGCTTCTGGCTGGGGGCATCTTTCAGCTTCGTGATATTGGATTCTGTTGTGTGTTTGTTATTCTCGTCTGATATGTGGGATACCAGGCCAAAGAAAGGCAGAGACATAACACACGCATATAACAAGAGGGCAGATGATCGTTTCCAGTGCGGGTGCTTGGTATAGGGCCTTTCAGAGAGTCTCTGTCTTACTATTGCGGACAGATTTACACATGTACACATGCAAGTATGTACTTGTCTTGATGTAGAAGTAAATTTGAGGCATGCGTTAGTGAGAAGAAGAAGAAGAAGCAAAAGAAGAACAAGTCAGAGAAAGCAAAAAGAAACGAAAAAGGTAAGCACATAAAATCAATATAAATTGACGGGAAAAAAAAACCCACATAACAATCGAAAACAAAAGAAGCAGAATTAACCCAACCTTTTTTATTCTCTTTATCTGTGAGGCACGAAGTAAAAAAACGATCTACCTGTTTAGGTTGGTCTGATTTTCTTTTTCCAAGACAGTCGATACTAAACAAATCAGACTTGGTCTAAAGCAGTCGGAGGCAAGGTGGTTAGAAGCGCTGCGGCAAAGCCACTAAAAACCCTTCCTTGGAAGACACACACCCCCCGGACCACGATTGACGTCCTCACACCCCCCCCATGTCAATGTAGGAGGAGAGAGGGGAGGGGTGTTTTCTAGAGACCGGCTAAGAGAAAAAAATAACGAGAGAGAGGGAAAGACAAGAGAGAAGGCTACTTCGTAGCATGAAGACTTGACTTAAAGTTATACATATAATCCACTCGATTCCTCTTTTCCTTCCTCCTTCCATCTGCCTTCATCACGACTTATCAACCTCGTTTTTATTCAATATTTTCGTCCCCAGACACTTGCTGCTGAGTCTCTGGCCCTCTTTTTCCTGCTAGGCATATATCAAAGCCTGTTCAAGTTTCGCAGCCTTTTCTTCTTCTGTCTCCCTCCCTCTCTCACCGTCGTAGTGGGTTGATTCTACGAAGCTCGCTATCTATCTACACCTACGTACAGCATAGCATAGCATACAAAGAAAGTCCTTGCTCGGACGGCAAGCTTCATCGTCTCATATTTTGGGCTCCTTCCTTTTTTCCTTTTGTTCTTCTCTCTTCTTCGTCCCTTGTCCGAGCAACTACCTGCCGCACAGCCAGCAATTGCCAGACAGAAACGACAACTACTGCATTGGATTAATTTGACTGCGTGCCTCGATCGACGCTTTCTGATTCGACTTCGACACCGAATCTGATATCGCAACTACTACATCCGGCACCTTCCACCTTCCATCACACCGCAGGCCCGCAATAGACGTCCTTCCTCCTCAAGGTTCGCTCGCCCGATTCTCTCCCTGTACTGTTTGGGTGTCTTTTTTCTTCTTTTTTTTTTGTTCTTTCTTTCCTGTTCTTTTTTCTCTCCTTCTCTCTCTCTCCCCATAGCAACTATAAGAAACGCAAAGACGACGACAAACGCCTCTATTTCTCCTCTTTCTTTTCCTAAGGCTGAACCGACCCTCGTCGCCCATCCATTCACTGCTGGCAACGTTCAGCTTTACATCTTCTCTTCTCTTGTCTACTCTTTGTTTCTTACAACTCTCCTCTCTTCTTCTTCTGTCTTTTCAAGGCCCTGTCCTGTCCGGCTTGTCATCCTCCCTTCTGCTTGGGATCCGTTCAGCCTCTTCGACTTCGATAGCCTTTTCTTTTACTAGAGGAGCAGTTGCAGGCCTTTTTTGACTTGTGTCTGTCCCCCCACCCTCAACCCACCCCGCCGGAAACCCCAAAAAAAAAACCCACCGTGACCAACAACCACCAACTTAATTCCAGTATGAGGTGAGCCGCGGCGCTCTTCCCATCTGTTTTGCATGTAATACGGAACCTGTTTATACTGACTATCTCTCTCTCTTTTTTTTTCTTTCCTGTTCTGCAGCTTAGCAACTCTTCATTACGACTCTAGCTTCGCCACCATGAGCAACCGCCAATCAGGATACACGCCTTGGCCCCAGGGTAAGCTTTCCTTCTTTTCTTCCTTCCTCCTTCATCTCTACTCTGCCTTTGTTTTCCTCTTCTCTCCCTCTGCTCTGCCACCTGCCATCCTCCAGCATCGCCCGAAAAAAAAAGAAGACGAAGAAAAAAAAACAACCGTCGCTGACCGGGGCCCCGACCTCCTCCCTACTCTAGTGCCGCCTTCGAATGATGCCTCCCACAGCCACATGATGAACCACCATATGCCCCAGGGCCACGGCAGCCACCACCAGCAGCAACAGCAACAACAACAACAACAACATCAACAACAACATCAACAACAGCCCCCGTCTGGCCCCTCCCACACCACCTCGGACTCCAGCATCACACCGCCCCCCACCACGTCGAGATCCGTGACATCGAGCCCGCCCAGAGCTGGCATGACGCCCGAGCAGCGCGAGCTGAAGCGCCAGCAGAACCAGGTCCGCCGCGACAGCAAGACCACGTCGCGGATACGGCGCGCAAACAGCAACCCTTACGGCAACGACATCCCCGGCGGCCCGCCCAGCGCTGGCCTCGGCTCTGTTTACTCGGGCAGCCCGGCCGGAGCTCCCCCCGCTGGCTCCATGCCCATGATGGGCGAGGGCTCGGCCGCTCCCATGCAGAGCCCCAGCTACCTGCACCCGTACAGCCCGCCTCTGGCCGAGGGCCAGTCGCATTACCAGTACCAGTCGCCGCATATGTACGTTTGAATTCCGGGTGTTTTCTTTTTTCCTCTTTCTTTTTCTTTCCGTCTAACCAATCCTTTAGGCAATCCACCTACGGCATGTCCATGGACTACTCTGGCTTCCAGCAGCACCCCCAGTCTTCTTATGCGTGAGTTCCCACACCTTTGACCTAGTCCCTGTCGCGTTGTCTCACCATCATGCGCCTCAATCTCTTGTGTGTCCCACAAAGCTAACACCCACACCCCCCACCTCAGCCGCGGCCGCCATCCTCCCCCGTCCAACCTGCCCATGGACCCCAACGCCGGCATGATGTACGGGGCCGTCCCGTCCATGATGTCTCCCAACATGCCGCAGCCCTCGCCCCACGGCCACAGCCACACGCACAGCGGCCACGTCCACCCGCACGCGGCGCACCCGCACGCCGTGGCGCCGCCGCCGCACATGGGCGCGGCCGAAGCCAACACCAACAACCACGTGCGCGTGGTGCAGACGCGGCCCAAGCCGCAGTGCTGGGAGCACGGCTGCAACGGCCGCCAGTTCTCAACCTTTAGCAACCTGCTCAGACACCAGCGCGAGAAGAGCGGCCAGGCCGCCAAGGCTACGTGCCCCAACTGCGGCGCCGAGTTCACGCGCACCACGGCCAGAAATGGTCACCTGCTGCACGACAAGTGCAAGAAGAGAAGCCCCAACCCGCCGGTGCCGAACGGCAGTGCTGCTGCCAGCGCCAACCAGTCGGCCTCGCAGTCGCCGCAGAGCCAGGTCCAGGCCCAGGCCCAGGGCCAGCAGCAGTCGCAGGCGCAGCAGTCGCAGCAGCAGCAGCAGTAGTAGTGTTAGCAAAGGCCCAAGCCGAAGAACTACAAAGGCTTTGTCTGGAGTAGCTTTCTTTCTCACGCGCGCGCGCGCTCTCTCTCTCTCTCTACTTCGACATTCCCGAAAACATATCATGATGCTCATGCAATCTAGTTGCTGTCTTTCTCTCTTTCTCCTTCTCCCCGCCTTCTTGTCTCTTCATATCGGGACTCCCTCTTCTGCACCCTTTCTTTTTCTCTCGACGTGGCTGTATCCATACCATACATACATCTCTGAGATCTTGATCGCATTGTCATTTTTCTGTATTTTTTTTCTCTTCTTTTTCTTTCCCCCCCTAAAACCATTTCTTTATCTGTTTCTCTCTCCCTCCCTCCTCCTCCTCCTCCTCTCCCCCATCTGCTTCCTTTCCTTACGTGGGCGTCTGTATATACATGGGAGGATACTTGGCATGTGGCTGCGTTTTATGCTTTCGTTGGTACCCTGCTTTGCTTTGCTTTATGTCTGTTGCTTTTCTTCTTCCTTTTCCTCTTCCTCTTCTCTTATTCGTTCCTTTTCTTGCCAATGGCGTTGCCATTGTTGTGTTTTTTTGGTCTCTGGTTCGTACGTGATCTGGGAACATGTTGTTGGCGGTGATGGTGTTTTCGTTTTATTGCTTTTTTTCTTCTTCTTTTTGGTACGAGAAAAAATATATATGCATACATAAAAGAACCCTCGAGTCTTTCTTTCTTCTCTGATATGTGGACATCTTGAATCTCTCTACATGCAGGCCTCGCAGCGAGCGATACTGGGCCGGCTGGCCGGCCAACATACGCAAGGGGAATGTGACAGACGAGACAGGTTTCTAGGGAGCCTTTTCTTCCTTTTGGTGGCTTGAGACGGAACTCGCCGAGTTGTTGTGTTGACTGGCAGTCTCGAGCTTTCTCGGCGGAGTGGCTTTGGATATGCACGCTACACTATGTAATTGCATATATATACGGATGTATGTATACCTCCAAACAAGCATATGCCTTTCCTAAACATGGCACGGGACTGGACAAGCCCGCCCGCCCATCCGCCCGCCTCTTCTCTTCCTTCTCTCCCTCACGCTCTGTGCGAAGCTTGGCTTGGCTTGAAGTGCAAGTAAGCTCCCTGGATGCTGCACAGACGGAGAGAGTCCACACACAGAGCTACTTGCTTGTATACTGGAGATATATAGCACAGACTGCGCTACCGTGCTGGGTTCAGTCGGCACATTTGTAGGGGGAGAACACTTGGCCCTATCTGAGTTTTCCTATTTCCCTATTACTACGCTCTAGGTGTTTGGTGATGTTGGCAGCCGTTGCTTGTGGTGGGTGTTGCTGTGTCTGGCTGGCTGGCTGTGGTTTTAGCATGGCTGTGCTTCTATGACGGCTTGGCTTCTATCATGGCCTGGTCTCCATCACGGCTTAGGTTACTTGTGTCTGTGACCACTGTGTGGCTCAGAGGTTGTAGTCGTGCTACCGTCCGTGACGTGATCATGTTTCCTGTTCTTTCGTATGTGTGTGTGTGTGTGTGTGTGTGTGTGTGTTGTAGTGTTGCAGCCAATAGTCAGTCGATCAGTCGGCCGGTAAGATGGATTGGAGAGCAGCACTTTTCCTTTCTTCTTTTTCTTCTCCCTCTTCTTTTTCTCTGCCTCTTCTTTTTCTCTCCCTCTTCTTTTCTTCTCTCCTCTTCTCTTCTCTTCTTCTCTCTTGTCTCCTCCAAGCTACCCAGCCAAAGCAACATTGGGAAACGTGCCACCCCCTCCCCTGCCAATAAACACCCTTCTCTTCTCGTCCCGTCTCTGCTAACTCGTGCCCGCCGCCTCCACTTCTCGGTGTCTCTTTTGGGGCGTGCGTGACCCGTGGTTCTTTTTTATTATTTTCTCTCCTCTGCGGCGGCCCACTAACGCCTGATGCTTCTATAGTCAAGGTGGTGTTGTGTCGTCATCTGCTATTCTCGTGGCCATTTAGGCTCTGTATCAATGCCATATCTGTCTGTACAGATGATGGTGTATACAATATAGCGGTGAACAGCAGGCAACAAGACTACAGTGCTAATTCATGGCGGGCTCAGCTGTCGGTTTTTTTTTCTCCTTTCCTGTTTCTGGGATATTGCTGGCTTTAACACGCAGTGGGATCGTCTTCTTTACAGCAGTACAAACGAGAGGACAGGCAGGGGAAATGGAACGAGACGTTTGTTCTGTTTGTAAAGTCACTGTAAAGCCTGCTGTGCTGTGCTGTGCTGTGCTGTGCTGTGCTGTGCTGTGCTGGACTGTGCCTTGGTGTAGGACTAGCCATATCTTGCTGACTACACTCAAGCACTCAAGCACTCAAGCACTCAAGCAGGCTCTGGCTGGCTCTGGCTGGCTCTGGCTGGCTTCTTCTAAGTGCTCCTTGAGGATCACCAGCTTAATACCCTGAAGGACACAGAGAGACAGCCAGACAGTCAGACAGCCAGAACCAGAAACACGGGCACCCAAGGAGCCTTGTTAGGATTCTCTAGCAGCTATTGCTAGTAGGAAGGATTGGACATAGACAACAACCCCCCTCCCCCGATACAGAGATATCAACAACATGCATCAATCGGGGCACCAAACTAGCCAGCCAGAAAAGCCCCCCCTGTCCTAGTTTCTGCGAAGGATTTCCTGCTAACAACCGCCGCACTTTGTTTGTCTGTAGAAAAAGGTGTCCCACATTGTCAAGGCAGTTATATGCTGCTGGGACAGGCAAACTCTGCTGGCTCTGCCGGCCACAAGCCAAGGGAGAAGTTTCAAGTATCTTTTAGCTTTTAGCTTGCGTGAGTTCTACTGCCGGCTAGTTGCTGGTTTTCCCAGTGAGGCCTTGATTTTCAGGCTCACAGCTTCTGATAGGAACGTTCCTTGGCAGGTAGGCAGGCACTTGCCCTCTCTGGCTTGCCCTCTGGCTTGCAATTGCTCAACTCTTCTTGCTTCTACATTCGGGATTCGAACGGAAGGAGGGGGGTAATTGCATCACTGAAAACATCCCACTCGCGCCTGCCTGCCTGCCTTGGATAAACGGAACCCGGACCTAGTAGTACGGCCAGAGCAGGAAGGAGCGATAGCCCGAGATTTGTGACTGCCCAAATAGCGTGCCTTCGTGATTCTGGAGACGAGGTCGGGGAGAGAGGCCACACACGGTTAGCGGTTATGCCGAGCCACCACCGCGTATACAACGTCGCAGCCAGCGTGAATGAACTTGGCGCATCGCTGGCTACAGCAAATAGTGCGGCGTGTGTTATGTGCTACGTGGTCCCTTGGCACCACATCTGCCTGCCCCTCTCTCTCAAAGACGCCTCTCTCTGTGCTGTGATGCGCTACGCTGCGCTACGCTGCGCTGCGCTGCCGTACAAGGTCAGTAGTAGAAGGCCTTCCTTCCATCTGTCTGGGACTCTCGCTAAAGTTGCGCTTTTGTGGCCACGGCCCTGTTCTCGTGGTTTGTTTGCACAGCGTGGGTGGATGGTCGGCCGGTTGTAGTAGGACTCCTGCTCCTGCTCCTGCTCCTGCTCTTCCTCTTCCTCCCCCCCCCCCCCCCCCCTGCCTTGTTGTGATCCTCTTACTTCTTAGGCCCAGCTTCATTCCCAAGGCCTTCCTCAGCCCGTTGTCCTCGAGATGACTCCTCGGCTCTGGCGTGACCTCGTCAGCGACAGAATTGTGGCTGGGCGCAAATGCCAGCAGCCGCTGTTTGTCTCGATCCATGGTGTATGTACGTTTCCACCTGGTACTTAGTACTTGGGACTGGTCAATTGAGAAGTTGGCCATGGCTAGCTGCCTTGCTCTACACATTTGAGCGGTGTCGGATGCGGTCGGGTCTACTATGGGAGTGAGTCGGAACCGACGACAAATTGGCGGGGCCAGCTTGTTGCCCCTCCAAAAGGAAGGTAGTTCTTTGCAAGTCTGCTTTGACCCCTCCTCGCCTCTCGACTTGGGCGGGCCTCTAGCCTCGATGTCTCGATGGCTCACTCCATGGCTCGTTCTCTGTGCCGCTATCTGTCTACCTGTGTGTCGTCTGTCTATCTGTTGTCCTCTGTCTATCTATCTGTCTGTCCGTGTTCATCATGTGCCTACCGGTACTCGAAACACGGCCGCAGAATAGACCAACACCGGCCGTGATATCTGCCAGCAGAGGTATCCAACCAACAATGCCAACACTCTAATCATGGGCTATGTGGAAATGGGCCAGGAGAAAGAAAACTGGTGAAGACCACTCAAAAGTTTCCCCCCCCCCCCTCCTCCTCCTCCTCCTCCTCCTCCCTTTCCCACGCCATGCCGTGCTTTGTTTCCAGCCCTTTCTTTATGCTGCGACGACGGCGGCAGTAACAGCACAGTACAGAACAGCACAGCACAGCATTGTTTACTTTGCGCTGCCTGGCTCTTCTCTGCTTCCACTAATGAACATGGTGGCCAGCAAACTTCCGTGACACCCTAAAGCAGGCCATCGTCACTGCCGCTCGAGGCCTGTAGAAATCGCAGAGAACGTGTTTGTACTGCCATTTCTCGCCATGTCCATCTCCATCTCCAAGTCTGCGGCCGGCCAGTTCCAGCCCTCAGTTCGAATGCATGTCAGTGGATGTAATGAGGTAAATGTAATGCTTGCTTGCTGGCTGGCTGGCTGGTTTGTATGTATGTCTGTATGTCTGTACATACATACAAACTGCCTGCTCTGTCTCACAGCAGCAGTTCTCTCTAGCACTGACGCAGACAGGCTTGTTGTGATACTGGACCTGAGACCGGAAGACCAAGCAAGCTGATGGCGAAACGGCAAGCCAAGCTGCCGCATATCATGTACGGCAAACACCGCCGCCCGGCCATGTGTTTACTTGGAGTTCTTTTTTTTCTGGGTTATTTCTTCGTTCTTGTTCTCTCTCTCTCTCTCTCTATCTCTCTGTCTCTCCATTTGCCGCTCTCTTGTCCTCCCATCACCGCGTCTTCTTGCACCCGGCTTTGCAGACCGCCTTCACGTGTGTGCTGTGTTGTGTTGTGTTGTGTCTATGTGTCTATGTATGTGTTGGTGTGTGTGTACAAGCACGGCCAAAAAGGCATGCAAGCAAGCGAGAGAGTCCAGCCACGATGCACCACGCGTTGCTGTGCTCCTGTGCCGTGTATGCGTGCGAGTGTGTTCGTCCAGAGCGTACACAGTTCTTATAGCCTTTTTTTTATGCTATATGGTGAACTCTTTGTGCCGCCTTTTTTGTCTCCCACTCAAGCCAGGAAACTTGCCTCTTTGCTTCTGTGTTTTTTTTTTAGAGGCCAGAGGTCTTTAATAAGGAGAACACACAATATGCATACACATGCATACACATGCACACACATGCACACACATGCACACAAACTCCCCCCTCTCCCTCTGTGAAAGCTAATCAGTTGTCTCACTATGTGTCTCACTGAGTGTCCCCCTTTGACAAGCAAGCAGAAACAATAGCGTCTCACCGACACTGGCCGGCCGGGGGAAGCAGGGAGGGGAAGGGGGAGGGGGAGGGGGAGGGGGTCTGGCACTTTTGGACGCTGCACAAGAAACAAAGCTTGACTGCACCCGCTCGCTGTGTTGCTTGGTGTTTGGTAGAGCAGCCCTCAGGCCAGGCCAGGCCAGGCCAGGACAGGCCAGGACAGGCCAGGACAGGACAGGACAGGACAGGCCAGGACAGGCCAGGACAGGACAGGACAGGACAGGCCAAGGCAAGGTCTAACCTCCATCACCTTGGGCCTTGTACAAGCGGGCATCTCAACCACTTGGCCTTGGTGCAGAGCACTGGACACTGGACATTGGACACTGGACACCGGACAGCATGGACAGCCTGGATACTCTTGGGCATTAACCTCCGATGTATTGCCATTAGCGGCGGCAGCAGTAGCAAATTGGCTCGTGACCGGTCGTCCTTTCGTCCTGCCAGCCTCTCAAGCCCCACTCCCAAGTCCAGAGCCCCCCGCCCCCCATGGCAGTAAGGTCGCCAGTGAATGCATCGTGATCCCAGTCCACATTCACAGACACACGCACACCCATGCCCATGCCCCACGCCAACTCAACTAGACTTGGGCCAAATTAGCAACAAGGGAAGGACAAGCAAAGCCCTCAAGCCCTCACACCATCGCCGGAACCACCAGACACGCCAGCCTAGTCGCCTCATCTCACACTCTCTGTCTGTTTCTGGACTCGACAAAGAACAAGGCGTAAACGTAAACACCCAACCACGCGCTCGAGAAAGGAAGAAAGTGGGGGTGAGAGAAGGAAGAGAAGGAGGATGAGCAGGAATGAGAGCGGGGGCAGGCTTTTGTGATAGATCTGATTCTGCCATCCCGGTAAACCAAGCTTAAGAACGAGCCACAGCCAGAGCTAGAGCCAGAGAGATGAGAGAGGCCAAGGCAAGGTCGGTCAACGGCCCCATCAAGAGATATCCATGTCCGGCTTGGGTCTTTGCCGGTGGGAGCGACTGATTAGTAAACTAGGCCGAGGGAACAATTTCTCGAGGCAAGAGAGGACGGGGTTCTAGGATCGTAGGTTGGTCCAGAGGGAGGGAGGCAAGGCAAAGAAAGGTGTGCGGCCAAGTCAAAAGAGGGGTGTTGAACGCATAGAGAAAAAAGAAAAGAAAAGAAAAACAAGAGGAGCAAAGGAAAGCACCCCACCCGGCAATCGTGGCCTCACATGATATGCTCACCCTCGGCAGACCAAATAGAGCAAGTCGATACCGGGCGCTGCTTGCGGCCAGACCTTGTGACTCGACAAGAGGAAGATGACGAGGGTGAAGTGAAGGTACTTGAGAGGCCGTGTAGTGGCTGGCCTTGTCTTGCATGACTCTTGTTCTCCCCTCACCCAAGAACTAGGGCAAGGCAAAAGGGCAGATCGACCCCGCGGAATTCGCCATTGAGGCTGTCGTATGTAGGTAGAAAGTGCCTCCCCTCCCTCCCTTTGCATGTTGTTCTAAATCCTGGCGCAACAACTCGCCGTGAGGCTGGGCCAAGCAAGGCCAAGCAAGGCCAGCAACGTTGACATGAACGTGCATCGCCATCCCACTAGTTTGCAGCAGTGGGCATCGTGGCCTCAAAGGTCATTATCTCCGGATACCGTTATCCAGTATAACCCTAACCGTGTCAGCATAAAGAACTCGGACGCGAACAGAGCATCGTGTGATCTCACATTCTCACATTCTTGCAATGGAGCCTATCCATGAAGAATCCTGTGGGAGCCCCGTCTGGTTCTGTCCAGATTGGCGTCGAGATTGGCGTCCAGAGCGCGAACACCACCGCAAACATGCAACAAAGGATTGTCAACCCATCGCCGCCTTCCAGCTATGGATCAGGCTGTCTCCCGCAGCGCCAGGACGAGAGGAATAACAGAGAAATACAGCGCCAGTGAGGATGCGGAAGCAGCCGAGCTGTGGTCAAGATCGAGCGAGCCTTGCGCCATGGGCTTTCTGTACGGATGAATTGGCGATTGGCGGATTGACGATTATCTGGGAGGATGAATCATGTGTAATTGCTGTCAAAGCAGCTTCCTGTGGACTGCATGGAGCCAGAGAGCCCGAGATGGAGTCTGTCTTTGAGACGGAGAGCAGTGGTTGGGTGACGA
Source organism: Chalaropsis ovoidea (assembly GCA_038407185.1). Lineage (NCBI taxonomy): Eukaryota > Fungi > Ascomycota > Sordariomycetes > Microascales > Ceratocystidaceae > Chalaropsis > Chalaropsis ovoidea. Next base: position 43,166 of record JAXHKQ010000107.1, on the reverse strand, counting down.
AGAGACAACAGGATACGTTCTTCTGGATTATTTTCTTGTCATTAGGGTTCGGTGTGACATCATGACTGCTTAGTAAGCAACCATACTTCGGTGTGCTTTCGGTGTGCTTTCGGTGTGAGATCCTCGGTCAGACGCGTTGTCAAAACAAACTTGGCCTTGGAGTCGAGCCTGTGACGACCTGTCCGCCTATGCCATACACCACCACTCGCTGCATCACCCCTACAACCATTTCATAGCTCAGCATATTGTCTACTTGACCCTCGCGTGCTTGAGCTCCTCCGACTCGCTAGCCCGCCGTGTGCGCCTTTTTATTTTACCTGGCCGCATCACCTAGCCTCCTCCTGCTGTGCCAATATGAATATGAGCCAAACCTGGGCGCTGCGGCGCCAGGACATCTTTAATTCAGTTTTTCCAAACGAAGCTCTTCGCGCGAATGAAACTGTCCTGCCTCTGCGCACCTCTCCGCGAAAACAGCCCAGCTCGTCCACTGTGCGCGGCGATCCAGTAGCAGCCGACCAACGCCGCTGGTCTGTCGCCTGGCACTATGTCACAGCCCTGCTTAAACTTCCCCACAGCCTCACAGACCAAGCTGATATCTCGCCCGGCGATGACTTCTTTCCTGCCTTGCGCATAGTTCTCAGGCCCGAGCAGGAAGTGCCGCGCGCCACCAAAAAAGAAGACTTGGTTTCATGGTATACCAAACAAATGTATCAGCACTACACGCAAAGCGTGAAACCGGCGCTGGATATAGACCGGAGCCGACAGAATGCTGCGGCGTACCTCTTAGAGGCCATCAACACGCTGGAAATTGCCGCGCGGCTATACATGCTCAGGGTTGAGCTGATATTGGAAGGCATGGGCGATTCCCAGGCACATGAAACCCGGGTGCGGTTTCTGCGCGAGATGCACGGGCTCATTGCTAGTTCGCAGACCGACTACTTCCACGAGGCCATGGAGTCACTGCTTAAGCGCTATACGCGCTCTGTTCTGCTCCGCGACACCGACACCGACAGCCGGCTAGGCGACCGGGACAAGTTCTTGGCTCTGGTTAACTCGCTTCACAGTATCGGGCTCGCAGGCCGGCGGTTCGAGATTATGTTCGCCGCGGCGATGAATGGGGTGCTCAAGGAACATATTGAGACGGCATATGGCGACATATTCACACAGCAACTTGACGTTGGCCATGTTCTGAGTGCCAGCAACACGGCGTGGAGCAACCGCAAGGTGACCGTCTCACACAACATCTCTACACTATACTCATGGATCGAGAATGTCTTCTCGCTGCTCGCAGTTGAGGTCATGGGCAAGCTGGGCCAGCCGATCACGTGGTCACATGTGATTGCTTGGAAGGAAAGCGCGCTTTGCATCCTGGCCAACCTGCGCAGTAGCCAGCTCTACGATATCGTGCTCCACTGGCCCGAGAGTCGTGGCGGGCTTCTCGACCTGAAATCGGGTGTTACTACTACGGCGCAGAGAAGCCATCTTACCTCTGTCTTTTCTCGCGACCTTGAGCGGCAGTTATTGCACCCCGGAAGCTCAACGCTCCATATTCTCCAGGTCTACATTTTCATCATTCGAACTTTCCATGCGCTTGACAGTTCCAAAGTCCTGCTAGACCGCGTGGTGCCCTCTCTGCAGCTCTATCTATGCCAGAGAGTTGATGCCATTCGAATCGTCGTGACTGGCATGCTCTCAAGCCCCCACGATGTAGACACTGAGGCAGGCAAAGGGAAACTGGCCGAGCTGTCTGCAATTCTAAACTCAGTATCACAGGTAAAGCGGCCAGTGCAGGACGACGAGGACCAAGATTGGGATGACATGAACTGGAACCCGGCACCTATCGACGCTGCTGCCAACTTCAAGCGGCCACGAACAGAAGACGTCATTGGCACGCTGATTAGTGCGCTGGGATCACAGGAAATGTTTATCAAGGAGTTCCACGTGATTGTTGCCGAACGGTTGCTTTCGGTGTCAAGCGACCTACAACAGGAAGTCAAGGTGCTCAATCTGCTCAAGAAGCGATACGGAGATACAGCGCTGCAGCATTGCGACGTCATGCTCCGCGACATGGTCGAATCTAAGAAGCTAGACGACTTGGTTACAGGGGTTGTCAAAAGTGTAGCCGAGTTGCGCCATGCAGACGACACACTGCCGCAGTGTTCGGCCAAGATCTTGTCAAGACTGTACTGGCCGAATATTGAACGAGAGCACTTTCTCATTCCCGAGTGCCTGGCAGAGGCACAGCGACAGTATTCCGAAAACTACAGAAATACCAAGACATCGAGGAAGCTCACGTGGTTGGATCATATGGGAACTGCTACAGTGGAGCTTGAACTCGAGTGTCGGAGCATCACAGTGGAGTGCAAGACGTATGTGGCGACGGTCATCTACGCTTTTGGTGATGATGGGCAAGGTGATGCTGGTGCGGCGGAGGGTGGTCCGGTGCAGTTGACGGTGGACGACCTTGAAATCAAGCTACAGATGGACACGGACTACATTGAAGAGGCGCTTGCCTTTTGGGTCAAGCAAAAGGTTCTTCGCCAAGGACCCGAGGGTGCCTATACAGTCATGGAGCGCGAAGACGAAAATGCAGACGGGCAAACGCTAGAGCCGACTTCGGAACCTAGCGCTGATGCTGATGCTGGCGGTATTGGTGATGGCGACAACAGCGGCAGTGGCGGAAAGAAGCCTGCAGCAGTAGACCGCGAAAAAGGGCCCATGTATTGGCAGTTCATCATCGGCATGCTGACCAACTCGCCGACAGCAATGCCGCTGCCCCGCATGGTCATGATGTTGCGCATGTTGATCCCAGGCGGGTTTGCGTGGACAGATGAGGAGTTTCAAGAGTTTATGGCGGAGAAGGTGGAAGCGGGCGAGGTGAAATTGGCTGGAGGCAAATACCGCTTGGCGAAGAGGTGAGGGATGCAGGTCGCGGGCTGCTTCTTTGCGGGAAATTGGCGGGGGTCAAAGGTGACGAGACCAAAGACAACGATGAAGGCGGGGTTGGGGTTAGACGGAACAAAGGACTCGGCTTTGGTCTCATCTGGCGGGGGCCGCCTGTATGGCCATGATATGATTAACGCATTCAATGACGAAAAGTAAGCATCCTTGGACACGAAGTAGAATAGTCAGGGCGGGCTTTTATCTTTCTTTTTTGTTTTCCTCCGACTTTGAAAGATTTTGGCGGTCTGGTGCGGAGCTCATCAACTAGGATGGCGAAGGCCTAGAGAGATAAGTTATGAAGAGGCTAGAACATCGGGGCTATGACGTAGTGGGGTCGTTGGCACAGACAACAACTAGCAACAACAGCAACAGCAGCACAACAAAGGCGGTGATGGGGTAAGTCAAGGCGGATGTAGCATATGTAGCATAGTGATCAGGCAGGCGTATCATTGTATGTGTGTGTATGTATGCATGTGTGTACGCCTGCCGATATTACAGAGTGTATTCTTGCATGCGCCTTTGGGTCGCTGAGGCCCTGGGTCTCTCCTCTCACGGCCCAGCCTGCCTTGAGTTGGCTGAAGGTTGTAGGCGTTGTTTGGCGTGGGCATAGAGTCACGAGGATCCGGACATGGATGTGAAACGCAGGTTGAGAAAATTGGCGGCGGGGGGGCGGGAATCAGAGCATCTGGCCGAGAAGAGGAAAAGACCATCAGGCGGCCATGAGACAACGCTGGATATTAATGGGGGGTTTTGCTCTTCTTATCGGCTCGGGGATTGTCGAGTTGGTGTTGCGTCTAATATTGGATGCTCGCTGGATGCTATTGCACCCCCTCCTGTGTGTCTTAATCCCTGCGGCTGGATAGAAGAGAGGTTTGAGTGAAGGGCGGGCGGGCGGGCTATCGACGGGGTGGACAAGGCGCCTTTTATTTTTCCTTTTTATTTGCTGCGTGTGCGTGGGCGAGACAAAGGGAACAGGAAATAGGAGCCAGGCGAAAGATTGCTCTGCTATGATTTTGTTGGGGAGCGAGAAGAAAAAAGGCAGATATGGCCATGGAGAGAGACAAGAATAAAAGAGGGTTAAATCTTGGGTTGGCGAAGGGAAAGGCGGAGGGCGCATGAGAGGGAAAAGGACGAAAAAAGAGGGAAAAAAAAAAAAAAAAAGAAAAAAAAATCCAACGAAATCCAAGACAAGGTAAGAACAGAAAAAAAAAAGCCTCTCTGACAAACAAACAGAAACGAATCCCGGGCCATTCGTTTTATGCAGCATGTGACTTTGTTCTTTCCCCCCCTAAAAGCTTTACTCATAATTTAACGAATCGTTTGCTCCCCCTCCTCCTCCTTCTTTCTTTGAGTTGGTGAATGAAGCCTTAGTTAGCACAGCCCTTGCAATACGCACACAGCACGAAAAAGAAGACCGGCCAAGGTGAGACCGGGCCGTTTACTCTCCTCTTTTTATTTTTTTATTTATTGATTTATTCTCCTCGTTCTCATCTTCTGGCGTGTGACTGCTCTGTGAGGGATGAATAAGATGAAGCAGCGAGAGAAAAGTGGTGTGAATTGCATAGCACAAGTATGTGTGAATATTTCACGGGATTAGGTGCCTACCTTCTTTTGCCTGTGTGTGTCCGCGTAAATCGGATCAGAGTCTGACGAGAAATCACGCTCTTTCTGTTTCCGACTTTTGCTCTGCAGGTAAGTACATGCGTACATCTGGATCTGGATGCACTTATGTAGCAAGGCAACCCGTTTGTCGTTCTGGTCCCTTCCTTATCCTCCTAGTCGGCGTGTTTTTTTTTTTCTTTTCTTTCTGAGAAAGCAAGTGCTTCAGTTTGTGCTCTCCTTTTCCTACAAGTATCGTATCCCTTGTCGTATCATGTATACGTGCGTAAGTATGCATTGCATGTAACTGCCTCCGACCCTCCTGCCATTTTACCATCTATCTGTGATGTAAATACTTACACAAGCATCTACACCCATATTTTCTTGACATTGAACCATTCCTACCTCCTCACATACAACGTACAAACCTCGGCCCCTCTCCAACCATCCCCCCTCTCCTTCCCACTTTCCTCTCTGCCGCCTCAACCCCTAGTCTACTTCCTTGTCCCTGCCAAAAGCAACTGCCAACGACTGACCTGTTTGCCATTCGTTTGCTACATTGAGGTAGTTGTGGATATGTGAAGTACTTACATAATGTATGTGTGCATGTACATGTGTACATAGGTACTTCGAGGAAGCATTATGATACAGTACAGGGCAAGACAGGTATTACCCACCCAAAGGAGGTAACACGCATATGCAAGTACATACACATCATATTCATGCATCCATTCACATGGACACACAACGGAGATCCAGTATGGATGGGCCTGTATGTATGTGAGCAAGTACGTACCTATACAGAGGAGTACCACCGATGTTTGCTGCTGCAAAGCCTAACCTGGCCCGGCCTCAAACAGCCGTTTTTGCTGCGTGGCAGGCTACTCAAAAATGAACAGGGAGGGACGGAGGGACATGAAGCGAGGGAAGGAACAAGACACCAAGAAAGTCTGACGCTGGGTGGTTTCCCTTTTATATGAAGGTCCTCTTCCCTGTAGGTACATTCTTATATAACCCCCAAGTTACCACCGTCCGCCCGCGCACGCACTATTGCCGTCATCTCACTTGTCTCGGCTGTACTTATACGGCCCAAGTCACCCACCGTGTGAGACGTTGCAAGATCAAGTCAGAGACGACGGAACAAACCAAGGACAGGTAAGGCCTCAACCAACCGGGCGGATAGAGGCCACCACACCAAGAGCAACAGCCTTGGGCTTGACATCGCAGCATGTGTAATGTATGCAAGGATATACTTATATGTGTACTTGAGCATGAATAGCCCAGGAAAAAGTAGAGTAGAAGAGCCCCTCCCTCTCATACTCACCCTCCCCCTCCCCCGTGGTCTGTGTTGCAATGTCCGATATGGCTGCAGCTTGCTCTGCCTCGTAGTCCATTTGTGTCTTGGGCTACTTTTCTTTTCTTCTTTTCCTGCACAGCTGGATTCGGATATTTCCCTGCAATGTCTTGTACTAGTATGGGTTTTCGTTCTGGCCAAGCGCCTCTTTGTTGGTCCTAGCAGCCTGTACATTTCGTGGGCCCGACTTGACTTGGCGTGACGCCTGGGGCTTTGCTCGGCCTTCCTTTTTTCCCTCCTGCCTGGGGTTTCTTTGGCTTCGCGCATTCTCATTATCGTGTGTTGTCACTTGCTGATATCGGAACAGGCTAACAGGAGCCGGTACACCAGCACCCACCCATACTATATGCCCGTACACGTTCACACCATGTATGAAGTGTGTCGTGACTATTACATGAGTCGAAACTACGCCTGATGATTTCTTCTTTCCACCCTCCTCTCTCCTCACCAATCACTTCTCCTCCAATCTGTCCGCCTCTCGGTCTCCCGTCTCCCGTCCGCCATTTGCCACAGTCAGAGGTACAAGGCTCGGAACGCGGAATATGGACATAAGGCGCCTCTTTTTTTGCGTTCAGCATGCGTACCGCTTTCCCTGTGGCTTCCTTGGCCAAAAAGTGGCTATACTATTGGTATAACTGACGCTTATACCAATTTTCGTTTCTTTTTTCTTGTTCCCCTCCTCATACGCCCTATTTTGACCAAGTGGACTGGTCCGCATCCAACAAAGTCAACGGGGCGGAAAGCAGCATGAATCACCAACACAACAACACAGACAAGAAAACAATGGCCCTGGCTTTGGTTCCAACCATCGCCAGGCCTTCCCGCGATCATGTCATACCTACAATTGCAGGGCTTTGTCGATGCTGAGTGCCAAATCCAATCGACATGTGGATGAATGAATGTATTTACATGTACAAAATTGGACATGTCCGATCTAGCCAATTGCTAAAAAGGAAAGAAGCAACAAAGAACAAAGTTCCTATCCCCAGAGGTTTCACGCCCCCCCACTGTGATTGGTGGGATGACCATTTAACTGCTTTAAGCGGAAAAGCGCTGGGCCCCACACTAATCCCGGGCTTGCGCTTCCTCTTTTATCACGGCACAAAAGGAAGCAATCCCGCACTACCGTACTGCCGCACTGCCGCACTGCCGCACTGCCGCAACTACCATGCGGTTCAAGAAACGCAACAAGTTCCTGCTGGTGTAGAAAAGAAGCAAATAGAGAGGGGGCAAGAAAAGAAATTCGAAAGCGGTGAAAGGCAAGCGGGATGTCTGTTCTCTCTTTCTGCTGCCATGCGCGTGTCTCTCAAATGTTTCGGGATGAGGCAAGTCCCGATTTCGATTTTCTCGATATTCCAGCAACGGCAAGAAGTAAAACCAGCCGAAAAAAAGGTGGCCGTCAAGCTAGCTGCCAGCTGCCAGTCATCACATGCCAGGCGGGTCCAGACAAACGTTAGCCCCTGCTTAGTCAGCCATGTGTTAGTTTGCTTTCAAACCTTGCCCTTCGTTTTTTTTTCTTTTTTTCTTTGCTTTTTTTTTCTCTTATACATTTGCAGCTTGTCTTTCCGACATGGCCACAATCACATATCCACACATGTAGTAGAAGCGCCCGGTCAGTAAAAAGGCAATGCTAGCCTTTCTCACTGACGTAAATGATGCACCATGTGCATGACTGCAAACGAAACCCTTCCCGTCAGCATAGCGCAATGACGAAACAACTCACCATCTTTTTTTCCCTCCGTGTTTCTCTGCCTCTCCTTCTTCCTTCTTCCCCGATACTTGACTGGGATAAGGATGAAAGGAGGGCGTGGGGCTACCAGAACATGGCACAGGTAACATGGACGCTTAAGGCGAGGAGAGAAGGCGAGGGAGCAGAGAGGGGCTGCGACAAACAAGCCAGTCAGTCAGTCAGTCAGTCACAAGCACAACAAGCACACTTTTGCCCTTTCCAAAACATGCCCGGCCACCGGCTGCTGATTTTGCTTTGGGCTTGACTTTGGGCTCGACTCTGGCTAATGAATGCACTCTATATCCGTGGAGGTTTTCCCGTGGTTTTCCCGTGTCGTGTTTTCTGATAACGGCCTGTATTTAACTTCTTCGCTTGGTTGGCTGTTTAGAACGGCAGGCTAGATTGGCGTTAGCATTAGCAGCTGAGAACAGCAAGCAGCAAAGACGTCAGACCTGGCTGGCTTGGTATGTCTCTTGCATCTTTTTTGGGCATTTCTTTCTGCTGGGAGGAGGGGGAAAAAAGAAACATTAAATAAACGGAGTTTGGAATAGCCTTGAGACAGAGAGGTTCTTGTTCCCTCTTCTCGCCTACTCCAACTCTAGCACAGCACAGCACAGCACAGCACAGCACAAACACACAGGACAACAAGCAATGCATAGCAAAACGAAACTGAAGCCAGCCAGACAGCCATTAGATTGCTCACCGGTCAAGCAGGATGCCTGTGTGGGCGATATACGCCTTTATACATGTATGCGTATATACGCCTTTATACATAATACGCATCCACATGCATCTTGTCTACTGTACCACCCATGTTGCACTGTCTATACTGTACTTATGTGCAGCATTTAAAACAGAGTCCTTTTTTCCCCCTAGCATCCCCAAGCCATATCACATCGGGCTAACGTCCTCAGTCTTCGTGTTGACCTTTTTTTTTTTTGTTTTCCTTTTTCTTTTCTTTTTACCGTTAAACCCACAAGCCCAGCCATTTTTTGGTACCATTCCTTTCAAAAGCGGCAAAGTATCACTTCATGCATATTTGTATGTGTGTGTACTTGGTTGATTTGTCTTGGCCAGGTAGCAAGCTCAGTAGTAGTAGTAGTAGTAGCAGCAGTAGTAGTGGTAGTAGTGTTACTCCACTACTTGGTACTTACTCAAGTACGCCCCATACGCCCATACGCCCATACTCCCATAATCCATAATCCCATCCCATGCATCCCTCATACCTCTTCCTCTACCAATGCGAAGCAAGCTAAGGCGCCGTGCTGAGCTGATCCTGGACCTGGCAGCCAACCGAGCTGGCTGGCTGGCTGTGTCGATACATGTACATAGATAGATATGTACATGTACCTATGTACATACATACATATATATATTTACTTACGTCAGCGCCTGGGGCGTACGATTCCGAAAGTGTCTCTTTTTTCTAGGTTCTAGAGTTTCTCGTCCAGGATCTTGACTGGCCATGGCGTAGCAAGTATGTACACATGTAGTTAAGTAGCCGTAGCCGTAGCCGTAGTCATAGCCGTAGCCATGGTCGTAGTCTGTACATCTGTAATAAGCTGGATTAACAGATCGAAAAGCCCGTGTGCTTTTGTTCTTGTGATGGCCAGTCTTGCTAATCTTTTCTGTTCTTTTCTTGTCTTTTCTGTCCCGTTTTCCATCTTTCTTTTTCCCTCTTTTTCTTTTCCCTCCTTGTTCCCTTTCTCCCTCCCCCTCGCCTGCACATCTTCACAACGCCCCTCTCGCCTTGTGTTTGGCGGTGCATCTTGCTTCTTATCTCAATGCCCGACTTAGTTTTCCATCGCCCGCAAGATATATAGGCTGCCCTCTCTCGCAATTTATTTCCTGTCAGGCTACAAGACAGCCGCCCATCCGAGTCAATACTCAGCCTTTATCACCTCTCTCTTCGCCCTCTTCGTCCTCTTCGTCCTCTTCGTCCTCTTCACCCTCTTCACCCTCTTATCACTAGGGCCAGAAGCAACAAAAGCGTCACGCCTTTTCTTGGAGCATCAAACTCCTGGCTCTTCTCATCACCAGCTTTGTTTTCCGCCAGCACCACCGCAAGCAAGCAAGCAAACGCCAGCACCACCACCACTACTACCACACCACCACTTTGCCCCGCTGCCGAATCACCAGCTTTTGCCGGACCTGCTGTGGACGAAACAAAACAACATCCTGCCTTACTTTGGTTGCGTTTTCTTCTACTCATTCGCTGCGTCTACATCTCCATCGCCTTCGCCCTCTCCACTGCATCTCATTTTCTTGTGGTTCTGTTCTGCCTGGGCTTGACTCCAAGTTAGCCCAGCCCACATATCTCCGTATCGCCTCATCGCCCACAAAAAAGATATCTTGCCTCCTCCAAAGAAGCAAACGGGGGCCTGGCTATCGTTATCGTGCTGCTACCGTTACTTTCTCTTTCTCTCTTTCCTTTCTCTCTTTCCTTTCTCTCTTTCCTTTCTCTCTTTCCTTTCTCGATCTCCTTCTTTTTTCGTCCACGCCGTCGCCCGTTTTCTTCGGCTTCCGCTTCAGCTTCAGCTTCACATCCAGCAACTTCCTCTGCACCACCTGCCTGCCTATTTGTCTGCTCGCCTGCTTGCCTGCTTGCTGCATCTGTTACCCTCTTTCCCAAGACGACTGTAAACACGGGCTTTCCAACGTCACACCCACCAAAACAAAAAAGGTATGTACATAAATATGTACACGAGTATATCAAACTTTTTTCTTCTTGCCTTTCCCGTTGCCATGCCTGGCCGCCTCTCTTCCTCCTCCTCCTTTTTTTCTCGCCCTTCTCCTCTTCTCGTCTTCTTGTCCTCATCACCCGCCCCGTTTCTCCCTCCCCCAAAAATGTATATCTTAACCTACTTTAGTATTCTTTTATCAAACCACTTGTTTTTCCCTGCTCTCCGCCTCCGCTCCTATATTCTCTCTCACATTCACTAACCTCGTTCTTCTTCTGCTGTCACAGTTTCTCGGGTAGCCAATCGATTTGTCCAGTGTCCTTGTCCTTCTTGGCTATACCTATCTCCAGAAGCTGCCTCAAACCCTGGAGCCACAGCCTTTTTGCTTCTCGTCGTTGAACCTCTCCATTCACGTTCACGGCAGAACCCCCATTTCATCATCGTCGCTTCTCATATTGTCCGTTGCCAAGGCTCATATCCGACTGACTGTCTCTCTTGGAGGACGGAAACACAGCTCCAAGATAATACTGTGGTGTGCTTGTGATTCTGCTCCCTACAATCTACAGCGAGTTGTTCATCAGCCCCTCCTCCCTCTTCATCCCTAATTACCCTCCATCCGCAACCGCAACTTGCATGCTCGGCTTGCTGGTATACGCCAGAGACCTTCTGAAACACCATCATCGCCAAACGCCACCCGTCCTGCTCGCTTCACTCTCCAGAACCCTCAACGCACGCCTGCTTCGGTGCCGCCTGCTGCTATTCCTGCAGATCGACACTTCTCGGCAGTCTCTCGGGGTCCATCGCTTCTACGCCCAACTATCACAATTCAACCACATCACAAGACCAAACTACAGCCACAATGTCACAAAACACGGACTATCTAAATGACAACCGGTCTCCCACACTCTCCAATATTCCAGATACGGGGGCCTCTTCTTGCAACAACAACAACAACAACAACAACAACAACAACAACAACAATGCAATGAGTTTGAACTCGGTCCAAAACTTTCCCGACTTCTCTCTAACGTCACACCCCTACCTTTTTCAGCAACAGCAACAACATCACCATCAGCAACAACAACAACAACAACAACAACCTCAGAGGCCCGATAGCTGGCCAAGCTCAATGACTGTCCCCCTCTCTTGGCCCATACTCAACCCCGCCGATGCCTCCAGAAATACCTCCACGTCAATGCGTTCGTTTCCCTTATCGTCAAATATGTCACATGGTACAAGCCAGTTTAGCAACTCTGACATGCGTACAATGGGGCAATCCTACATGCCTGCACCTGCAAATGTCACTCGACCATTGAACCCCTCATCGGGTCCTCACCAACCTGTGTTGACCACCATGTCTGCCCAGTTGCCCGTTTACACTTCTTCGACACTTGCTCCCGGCCCGTTGCCCTTTCCTTCTTCACAAGTACGGCCTTTGAATCTTTGGTCGGCTCCGACAATTATGGGAAGTCCTGTCCCATCTCATCAGGACCACATGGCATCACAGCAAGCCAACATGTCCGCCCACGCTCCCAACCAGCAATCTGATGTGCAGTCGCTTTCAGGCCCTCTCCCCACGCCAAGTACGCCATCCTTCGCAGTCCCAACCACAAGTGCATCGCCCACTCAGGATGCACCGCCATTTTCACAACTTGCATACGAATTCTATCACCCAGGCTACGCATTGCCAGTCATGCCTGAAATGGGCTCCTATCTGCGTGTAAGACAGTCAGGCCATTCAGAAATGACGACAGAAAGACAATCCGAATCTGTGCCCTCGGCACCGCACGATCAACCTGTCAACTCTACTCAGCCCGTTCCGTCTGCACACACACAACGCCACAGCCAGATTTTGCCTCTTTCATCACAGCAATCCTTGGCTCATATCCAACAGTTGCATGCTCAGCTTCAAATCCAACCCCGCGGTCACCCTTTGTTTGAAGCTTTGATCCAGGCTCCTGCCATTCGTCCTCGCTCATCACAACGCGAGCATCGACAGCGTTCAGAAGGTAGAGTTACATGACCATCAAACTGCTTTCTATTCCTATTCAACTAACATTTCTTCACCATCATCAAGTCTCCAGCAACACCCCATCAACAAACGCTCCTCGCCGTTTGAGCCCTCGCCGCGACCGTCATCTTGAGGCATTGCATCAGTCCAGACGCCATAGACGTGGACACATGTCATCTATCCATGCAGTCCGGCGTTCTAATCATGACGTTGTTCGAGCAATGCAGATTCTCCGTGGCACCTTGACGAAACGAACCATTACTTCAAAGAGCTATATCCAGAGCCTCGATCCAGTTCCTTTGGAGTCTTTGGAAGCCGGGGAAGAAAGTAAGAGGCTTTCTACCAACAATTCCTTTCCATTATGTTTGCTAACATGTGCCTGCCCCAGTGTGCAACATTTGCTATTATGATTATGCTGAAGAAAGGGGTGAAGGCGAGCCTGAACGCCCATTACGTATCCCTAAGTGTGGTCATATCTTTGGCCATAGTTGTCTAAACGAATGGCTCAGCTCGTCCAGTATATGCCCATACTGCCGTGTCGAACTACCTCAAAAGTTTGTCTATACGTCAACAAATCGCCAACTTGCAGCTCTTCTGGCCAAGGTGGGACCGGTCGATGCCAATCGCATGCAATTCATCGAGCGCTTTGAGTGGCTTAACCAGGAAACTCTTGTCAACTTGCTTAAATCGGATGGGCTTGATAGCAATGGGTAAGTCATGTTTCGCCCCGTTGTTTCTGTTGTCGACTCAGGAAACACATAAAGGCTAACCAATAAACACACGTTCTACAGTACCGCTAGCGAGGAAGACGATGATTCACCTCGCCACCAGGGCAGGTTAATGTACAGAGACTTATTTCGGGCTATACGGGATAACGATCTCCGCTATGGCCAGAGCGATTTCGATGTTAACTCGGAAGACATGTATGCACCAGCGGCCGGTATTCCCCGCTCAGTTGCAAGCCCTCAGCTTTCTGAAACATCAGGTCTTAGCCCATCCGAACGCTACAACTCGGCAATGGCTACTGAGTCTGATTCCGACCAGCTTGGAGTTTTTGTTTGAGTACACGGCTCGGATAATTAGGACAATGCTTGAAGCTGCGTCTTTTTGTTGCTGCAAAATGCCGGAGGGTGTGGCCTTTTTCTTTTGTGTTGTTTGGGGTTTACTTTGCAATGGATGGTATACCTTTGGAGTTTGATCTCAATGTGCTCCCTCTCGTCCTCTCCCTCCTCATCCTTTTTCTTGTTTTCTTTTCTTTTTCTATTTTCTATCGTGTGCAATACAGTTGATGGAGCACACATGTACATAGTGGGCTTGTTATGGGTGGGGGGCGTTTGGTGGTTTTGGGGTTTTGGGTTTCTCTTGTTACATAGGTTCCGTTAAAACCATAAATCTCCATGTTTTCTGAATACGTGTACAGGTCTTGATACCAATATGCTTTTTTTCTAATGAATGGAGTTTTCTTTTTGTAGTAGTGTGAAACAGACTTTCGACACAGCAAAGGATGGTGGTTTTCACATTTCTAAAATATTCTGCACTCGTTAAACCTACTATGGGTGCTATTACAATGCAATACATTGACTAATACGATGGGCAATATTATCGTCTTTTTGAGGTGTAGGTCCATTCTGATCGGGAAATATGGGGCATTTTGATCACAAGAGAAAGACATCGGATCCCGGTCACGGCCCAAGTGGGGCCGGGTCATATGTTCTCCGGTTCTGATGTCATGGCCATCCTCATCGTCATCGAGCATACAAAATATATTCAGTAACGATGAAACTTGTTTATATTTCACTTGCTTCATCTTATCTTTGCAGAAGCTCCTTGTTCATTCGGATTGGGTCTCGACTGTGGTGGAGGTTTATATCCACCTTCTTGTCTGATTAGTGCCAACGCAGCTTTGCAGGGGCGGCTCCAGCTCCTTTTTGAGGCAAAAATCTCAGAGCTCAGATTATTTCATCCACTATATTGCACACATGCATATTTGTGCCTGATATCAGGCTCAAAGGTAGCCTACTTTTCCGGCCTCATATAATATGTCAATGCTGTCTGTCCTAAGCTCTCCAGTATTTCGTGAGGCTCGTAAAGACTAGTAGTGATGTTCCCCGGTTACACAAGGGTGCTTCCGAGACCCTAATCTGTCTGTGTTAACCCTAGTGTTCGCAACTCCAAGATCACGCGGCATCGTCAGACAAAATGATCATCTGGATAGCCAATCATCACGAGCAACAGCATACCACCGTCCTGTACCGCTCAGACACGCAACACACCCCAACTGTCTGAAAAGATTCAGGCTGCTGCAGCGGCCTGTATGTGATTGTTCTTTTTTTTCTGTCCCACACGATTACTTGGCTGATGTAGTAGCTTACAAGGATCGCGATAGGATTTCTCAGCTTTGGTCATGGCTTTTTCTTACGCAAAGTCTAAAAAGCAAAAAGCCATGGAGAACCCGTGCGTTTCGTTGTTTTTCTGGCAATGTTGATTTCTCGCCATGGAAAAAAAAAACAATGCCACCACGTGATGCACATAGCCTGCCAGCTCGACAGTGCATGAAAATTGCAACAAGTCAAGCTGGCAACCGGCGTATCTGCATGTGTGAGGTACATTGGGCCTTGATGGCGCGCCACTGACGACGAAGCTGGCTATGTTCGACATCTTTGTTCTGAAAACTTGTCGATCTTGAGAATTTCTGGCCCGGGCGCGCGCTGTGAAGTGTGAAGGCAGAGTCGGCCAGGCCTTATTTGCCACCCACCACTGGGTCCAAAGAAAGACGGAGAAAAGGAGGATGAGTTGATATTAAGTGTAGGGGTGGCATTGTATAGAGTGGGTACACAGAGAAACGAATCAATCTAGAGGAGCAGCAGCGAAAGATGAAAAGGTGCAGCGCAGATACAATGCGAGGCCAACCGACTATTTCTGCGGTTCTGTGGCTGTGAGCTGCACATGCGGGAATTCTGGATGCAATGCAGTTGTCCGTTGTTGGGGATTGTGGCGTGGCGTAAAAGGAGGGGAAACAAAACACCGAGAGAAATAAGCCGGAAACAACACGATACAACACAAGTACACACATGGTGATGCTCTCATGCATGCTATGGTAGGGTTAAAGTGTCACTCATAAGGGTTTTCGAGGGAAGAGGGAAGGACTGAGTGATCAAACTGAGACAATGACAATCACAAGCTAAAACCCTGCTCTATTCTCTTTTCACCATGTCAACCAGTGTGACAAGTGCAGTAACTAACACCCGTTTAGCTCGACACGACGCGCTATCGCGTTTGTTAGTGGTGAGGTTTCCAACCGACGCTAGGGTTGTTTGATGTCTGACCGTGACCACAAGTAAACAATCGAATTACTGCATTGGAGAGCAACTACTTCAACGTCCTCTGACTGCACCTGCCGAGGTGGGAAAATAAATTCGCAGGCTGGGATTCCCGCCTTTGAGTAACAAGAAGATGAAGACTGTGGAGTTTTTAACTGGCTCGCTCGGTCTGCATTTTACAAGGATGCTGGCCTTTTCTAACCAACCCCCCTTGAAAAAAAAAAGGACAAGAAAAGACAAGACACGACACGACATAAGCTGAGCGTGAGCGAATGAAAACACAAAGCTGCAGCAGGAAGGAAGGGGGGACCAGGAAACTACCCCAGGGACCCAGGGAGGCAGAGCAGAGACCTAGTGACCGCTATCTTGTTCACGTCCGGGCCTGTGGACCTTCTGTATCTGCCTTTGTAGCCCTTGGGTACAGTACACGGCAAGTACATCGTGTTCTTGTAGATGGTATGTACAGGTACAGGGATGGTACACCGGCCCTGCCTGCTAAGCTTGGTGTTATGTTATTGTTGTTGTTGCTGGCTTGGCTGGGAGAAAGGAAAGACCGACTCGTTCTTGTCTCTTCCATGTTCCTTCCTTTGACGATTTGCTGCCAATTAACGCACACACCACCTGGTCAATTAGACTTCCTTCTCTGTTTTTTTCTGTCCTCCTTCCCACCACAAACTACGCCCACCCGCCACCAACCGTGTGTTTGTTTGCAAGGCAGAAAAAGTGCGTGTCTTCAGCCTAACAGCCAGCCAGCCACTCATCTTCATTTTCTTGTCCCATAGGACATTTGCATTCTGCACTCACTGTCCGTTCATTGCCCATCATCCCACGCCCCAGCTCAAGTCACGGGTCTTTTGGGTTGGTGATCTTTGGGCATCTTTTTTGTTTGCTCTTCAGTGCCGCCTCCACCTACACAGAGGAGCGCAGTCGCAGCGATTTGAAGTTGAGCGCCTGATTCCGTGCTGATCGGTACATCCACGCCCGTTGATTTGGCCAATGGGCGCCTCATGTCTGTATGCCTGTAGTCATCCCGCTCTGATTGTCTTCGGTCTTGTTATTTTAACTGCCGACAACCAAGTCTCCTCTCGACTTTAGCCTGCGCGCAAACACCCCCAGACATACGATACGCCCTCCCACGCATACTTGACTTCACCAACCACATCTTGCAACCGTGGTTTTGCACCACCCACTTTTGCCACTATGAGCCCTCACCGAAAGAGCATCGACTCGGTCCCGCGAGGACGCCCTATTAGACGAGACGAACACAGGTATAGCGGCAGCGAGACCACTTCGCGGATGGCGCCCGTGGCTGGTCCCTCTACCGCTGCCCCTGCACCTCCCGCCTTTGCGCCTTACGGCCACCACGCTCTACCTCAACAACCGCCCCGTCCTTATCGCGGCAATGCCCCGCCTTCTCAGCTCTCAGCCATCCAGCAGCAACAACCATTACCCCCAGCACCGGAGCTCGGGTCCTCGCCCCCGCTGCCTAAATCTCAGGCTCAGAGGCCACCTCCTCACCAACCTCAACACCAACAGCAGCAGCAGCGACAGCCTCCTCTGCCCGGCCCTCAACCACCTCACCCTACACACCAGCAACCCCCTATGGCGTACCAATACCCTCCGCCTTTTTCTGATCCTCGATTCCAAGGATTTCCCGCCGCGCCGCCTGCTTTCGTTCCGCCCGGTGGCCAGTTTCCTCAGCCATTCCAATACATAGCGTATCCACCCCAGCATTATGGAGTGCCCCCTCCCTTCCTTGGTGCCCCCGCGCCTGTTCCCACGCCGCATCACCAGCTTCAGTCACCCTACTCGGCTGTACCGCCGCCCATGTACCCGCCCTCGTTCCATACCCAGACCGGGAGCCAAACGGTGACGCCGCAAGCCCGACCGCCCACAGCATCCGAGCCTAAGAAGCCGCGCCGACCAAGATCACGGAACTCCAACTCTTCAGGATCATCCACGTCCTCCTCGCTGTTGAATGTATCCCGACTTACTCCGCCTAAACGCGAGCCTGTTGAAAAGGGCTTTTTCAAGCGCTTGTTCACCGCGGGCTCTCAGAAAAAGGTCCGCCGTCGTCACCGTAGCCAGAGACGTCGCAATGTTGCCGGGATGCCAAATTCTTCCTCTTCTTCGCTAAACTCAGATCTCGCCTATGGCCATGGATATGTCGATCGATCTTCCGAATCGTCTGGCTCTGAATCCGATACCACCAGACAAACACAGCATACCCAGTACATGTATCCAAATGTTCCCTATGTGCCGTCTCCATACGGACCCCACATGTACATTCCGAGCCCCTATGCCCCGTATCCTGTTCAAGCCCCGCCGCCTGGCCAGCCTACTTTTACACACTCTCAAAATCTATCTAACTCGACAAACCATACCCATGCTGGAACCGCTATTGCTGCTGGTGCCGCTGCCGGCGTCATGGGAGGTGCTCTTGTGAACCACTTCACTTCGACATCCACCACTGTTGTGAATCAACAACGGTCAGGTGGCTCGACGCCCAAGGCCAAGAGCTCCAAAGACACGAAGCACAAGGAAAAGGCAAGACCCATGTCTGGACATGGCCGCAGAAAACTGAATAGCCCGTCTCAAGTTGATGGCGAGCTCATCAGCCTCCAAAAACAAATCGGACACTTGCTTACAGCCACACAGGAGTATGATAGCGCCGTCGACAAACTGAAGCCCCTTCTTGGCAGTGGAAAAGGAAGCAGAAAAACGCCCGGGAGGAGTTCTGCTCACCTAATCCGACCCTATGAAGATTCCAACTCCGAGTGGGAAGATGCCAACGACGACAACGACTCTGACTCCGGATCTGCCTCCTCTTCGTCTTCAGATGGCCTTGCGTACGGAACCGTTGTACCAGACTCTGTGAAGACATCGACTCAGGCATACAACACCCGCGGGTCCGAGCTTCCTTATTACTCTCACAGCAAGAACCCCTCCAACCAAGCCGGCTTCAAGCACAACACTGGTCGATCTTCTCATTCTCAGTCCGGATTATCCTCAAATGCGAATGTCCCTCTGCAACAACCAACACCAAAGCACCCCCTGAGCAACAACCTTTTGGACCTCCGTTCACCCCCTAAAACCTCAGGGAAAAGTACGATTAGCAAGGTTGCCCCCATTGCTGCTTTAACTGGTGCTGTTGGCTCCATCTTTGCTGCTAAATCTATCTCCGAGCATTGGGAATCGAAAAGCAAGGCTGTTGAAGGGTCTTCCTGCACTACTGTCAAGGCGGCTGAAAGCTCGTACTCTTCTCATGAGCGACATGATTATTATGGGCGTGTAAGACCTGGCTCATCTGGAAATGACAAGGCCATGGTACCCCAATATGCGTCGGATCAACATCAGCCTCATTCTCTCAAGTACGAGGCTAATGCCGAACTTTCGTCAAAAATATCTGACAAGGGCCCTACCTCCTCGAAATCCCGCCTTAATCCCTTCCAGTACCAAGTTGCCCATGACGCATTCAAGACCCCTCATTCATCCCCTCCTCAGGTGCCTGATGCACAGTTCGAGAAGGGGAAGAAAAGCAGCAATACCGCGGCTGCGATGGCGGCGGCAGCTGTGCTGATTCCAGCTGCTGTTATAGGAGCAAAGGTTCTTCACTCTGACGACCATTCTTCGAAGACTGAGCAATTAATTCAACAGGAAAAGGCAACAGTTGAAAAAACAACTTTCGCCGAGCAAATACACGATGTTCCCGTTCTACCTCCCAGAATCCCGTCGAAGCCTGAGGACCAGTGCTCGACTGGGCCGCCCAGATCCTTATCCCGAGACCATCCATCTGCAACTGTGACCACGACAACCGAAAGTTCCTCCATGGCTACGACTATCGACAAGAGCTCTGCCGTCTATAAAAAGAATCAGACAGCCGAGCCTCTAGGCGATCGCCTTCTAAAGTCTGCCATGAAGAAACCCAGCGCTGCGGCAGCAGCCATCGCAGGCCCACGAAGCTCTACATCATCACCGCGCGCTGTGACCATCGTGCCGCCACCATCCTCCCATGAAATCAAGCAAAGTGTCGAGGTTTCGTCCTTGGTCGCCACGAGAGAGCTTGACCGTCAAAAAGCAGAGTATGCTACCCAAGAACGTCTTGTGCGCGAAGCACGTATAGCCCAGGAAGAGGCCAAGAAAGCCCAAGCTGAACGTGAGGCTGAGAGAAGGGCAGAATATGCTCGTGCTAAGAGAGCTGCCAAAGAAGCCCGTGAACGTGAAACTCGCATTGCCCTGGAAGAAGCGCAGAAGGCCCAAAGGCTCCGGGAGAGGATAGAGGTTGAGAGAATCACTGCTGAAACAGAAAGGGCTGCTCAGAGGGCTCGTGAAGCTGAGGAAGCTGCTGCACAACGAGCAGCCCAGGAAGCTCGTGAAGCTGAAAGGCTAGCCGAAGAAGTCCGGAGAGCTCGTGCCCGCGAGGCTGAAGTCGCTGCCCTCAAAGCTGCCGAAGAAGCCCGGATCATCCAGGAGGAAGAGGCTAGAATTGCTCGTGAGACACTTGCCCGTCAGAGAGAGTTGGAGGCCGAACAAGCTATGGAACAGGCAAGACTGGACCAGGAACGCGAAGCTAAGAGAGCCCAAGAAGCTCTGGCAGCACAGCAGGCCATCGATGCGCGCAATGCTCAGAAGGCTGCCGAGGAGGCTCGTGGACTGGAAAGAATTGCCGAACTTCGCCGCAATGAGGAAGCCGAAGCCCGAAGAGCCGCTGAGGAGTCGGAAAGAGTTCGTGAGATGGAGCGAATTGCTGCCGAGCAAGAAATCTCGATCACCAGCGAAAGTGCCAGCAAGTCAGGAGAGGCCCAGAGATCTCATGATGGTGGTGATGAATCATTGCCACAAGGTTCTTTGCCTTGTAGCTTCCCTGAGTATCCCTCTAGCCACATCTACCACGCCGTTCCTCTTTCTGGCTCCGGCGACGATGGTGAATCAAATGCTCAGGCCGTTGACCTACAACAGCACGTTGAAGAAGATACTCGTGGGCGATCTCACGATATCCACATCAACGACAATGTCCACAAGGTTGACCGATCACGTTCCTGCAGTTCTTCCTCATCCGCCGAAGGCCCATCTGTCCACAAGTCTCAT
Source organism: Chalaropsis ovoidea (assembly GCA_038407185.1). Taxonomy (NCBI): domain Eukaryota; kingdom Fungi; phylum Ascomycota; class Sordariomycetes; order Microascales; family Ceratocystidaceae; genus Chalaropsis; species Chalaropsis ovoidea. Next base: position 22,441 of record JAXHKQ010000107.1, on the reverse strand, counting down.
GACATGACTGACAGTGAACGAAGTTCTCGCTATCATTCGCCTAATGCGGACGTTCGTATCGACAACATCATTTCACACCCGAAAGATCTGGCCTCAGCTGTGCCTCCCAGCCCCCAAGCTCCTGTTGTCGACCCCTCTGCCGTTTCCTATCGACCTCTTCTGAACATCATTCGCCCTACCCCGGAAGCCTCTCCTTCTCGGACTAGTTATATCCAGAACGATCTCGATGCTATCCATGAGCAAGTGGAGCAAGCGGAGCCGACTGTCCAGACCGAAAGGTCCGCCGTATCCGAGCCGCAGAAAAGCGCTTCTTCTCCTCCTTCATCGCCCAGCTCCAAGCGCAGGAGTTGGTTCACCGATGGCATCATTGGGGGTGGCATATTGGGAAATCACTGGATGAAGGGGGTGCAAGCAAAGGACGAAGCAGGGTCACAACCGATCGATGTAGTGCCCGGATCCAATGAGCCTTCGAATGGGGCAGCGCAAACTCTTGAGCTTGTCCCTCCTACTGGTGATGAGGATGTTATTTCAGACATTGATGAGTCTCACGAGGTAATAAGCTCTCGTTAATTTTCAGTGTTAATATATTTGCTGATTTATAATTTCTAGTCTGTCCCCGCCTATGAACCTAGTTCTCCCATCGCCGCACATGCCACCCGATCAACGTCCGGAGATGCCTCTATCGACAGCCAGCTGCAGGGCAACGTCAGTGATGACGTCGATCCCGTGTCCAATATGCCCGGCGGCCTTGGCGATATCGAATTCTCTGCCACTTTGGCAGCTGGCCTGAAAATGTCTGGCATGGATGACTCCCTTGCTACACACGAGTCCATGCATCAGCGAGTCACTCCTCCCGGCCATGATCCCCAGCTGGAGCCGTGGCGTCCATCTGCGGCCAATGAGAGCAGTTCTCACAACCAGTCTGTGGATGAGACTTTGGTGAAGGATGTAGTTGCTCATGAATCTCCAAACATGTCGACTCAGCTCGAAAACCCTGAAAGCAAAACATTAGGGTCCGCCATGTCGACCCCGATGAGTACGGGTTCGGACCCTAACGGGTGGGGGAATTCGTGGCGTTCCGAGGACCCTAAACGTCTTTCTCGGGCTGAACAGAGGGCAAAGAAAAGAAGGGAGAAGGCCCAAAAGGCACAGGATGCCAACGACAGCCATGCCCCCGACGGTCCTAGCGACATCGACTCTGATGTGAACTCGCCTTCAGTCTCCACCGACAATTTCCAAGATGCCGTTTCACGTGTTAGCACCGACACTGTCGTCTATGGCGAGCCTCTCCCCACCAGCGACCATCCCGTTGATGAGGATTCTTGTTCCGATCAAGAAGATCCTGCTTCTCCTGCGCGGATCAGCTATTGCCCTCCGTTTTCCTCTCATGACACCCTGCCCTACGAGTCACGCTCCCAGCAGTCTTTTTTAGATAGGACCGACGCCCTTAGCGAGGGTGTCGGCTTAGTGAGTGCTCCGGAAGCTGTTCAAGCCAATGTCGAGGATCAACATGTGGACGTTTCCGAGGTTACTGCTCGTTCCGATGTCAGCGAACGCGAGCCCCGTCCTACTCTTGACATGTCAACTGCCGATCCTGTCCCGGCGCAGACAGAAGCTGAACCCACTCAACAAGCTGCGCCCGCACTTCCCCTGCTCGTCGACCCTGCTGTTGCTCCTCGGAGGCGCATCAAGCCTGCCATTGACCCCAACTACGGCGATCTCTTGATGCTTCCGCCAAGCGATCCTAATTCGCCTGAGATCCCTCCGCTTCAGGACGATCTTCCTCCTCTCCCTGATAGTCGTCCCGATACGCCACCGGAGGAACGCCATGTTTACAACCCTGCTGCCCATCATCGCAGAAAGAGTTCGGCCTTTGACACTCCCATTCGGTCACCCAGCTCTACCGCGTTCCCCATTGTTTCTTTCCGCCCCGCTCGATCTGGCCCTGACTCACCCGCGGCTGCTTACTGTACTCCGTCTACATCTCCTACACTGAACCGCCGCTCCCGACATTCCTCTGTCGATCGCACCATTCGAGGCTCTGGCACTCTTATTCCTCTGTTTCTTCCTCCCCTTACCCGGCATGAAAACCAAGCACTTTCTTCGTCCTCAGAAGAAGGTACTTGTGCTGACCTCTCGCCGTCCGTGAGACGTTCTCGTTCCAAGTCCGACTTCCAAAAGTCTGCTCCTCATCTCGATCTTTCGGTGAACCCATTCACGCCCAGTCAACCTGCCCCGACGGAGCAGCAAAACGATGCCGCCCTGCTCGCACCCCGCACGGGGCTGAATACTCTTGAAGAAGATCAGGGGTTTGACCCTGCCATAGCTTTCCGACCTTTGCTTCTTGCCCCGTCGCCTGACATTGTGCCAACTGAAAAGACTCCCGAAGTTGCCTCTGAACCGGCACCGGAGCCTATCAACACATCGTCAAGACCCGGAAGTCGTAGAATGTCTGGACCTCTGGCCTTTGGTCTGGGAATCGAGAACAGTGGCTTCATCCGGCACTCTGCCCAGATTGATATAGATGCCGACAGCGAAAAATTCGATGTCATTCAGGGACATGTTGAAGCTTCTGACGAATTGCCCCGTTCTGCTTCTCCTGCCATGGCGAGAGAAGAAGAGATACTTGAGGCTTCTGTTGCTTCAGCTATCCAGCCCACTCCTGATGATTTTGTTTCTGTTAAGGAGGACCTCATTGCATCTGAGCCGGAGCTTGTGAGAGAATATGTTTGCTCGTCCGTTGAAGATTCTGCTGCTGTCGAAGAAACTGTCGTATCTGTTGATGTTCCGACATTTACCGAGATCGCTTGCCAGGTGCCCTTACCTGTTGATCTTGACGAAGACATCGTCGAGCCTGCTGCAGAGGCAATTGTTCCCCAGCCATTCTCTCAAGAATCTGAAGTCGCTCCCTCTGAGACCGAAGATGAGTTTGAGGATGCTGTTTCCATCTCTGACGTGACTACCAAGGACCCTTCTGCACTCATTGACACTTCCAAGTCTGCGGAAGCTTCTGCTGATAGATCATTGACCATCGAAGGCACTCAAGATCCTGAAATCTCTCCCACTGCCAGTCCGACTATCACCGATTCGGGATCCCCTTTTGTTAACGAACACCAGTTCAACCAGGATTCCGGCTTGTCTCCGAAGCTGAGCAAGAAAGAGAAGAAGAGGAGAAAGAAGGCCCGGAAAGCTGCAGCAGCAGCTGCGGCGGCCGCTCTTGCAGCAGCAGCTGTTACTGCCGAGGCCAGTGAGTCAACCGTTTCCAGAGTAGAAGAACACATGGTAGAGACTGGTCAGTTGGCTGTCGATGAGTCAACAGTTCGCACCGAGGAGGATCGTCTTGCTATCGACAGTCAAGTGATTTCTGAGGTGATGACCTCCCCGAACACACCTTCACATGATGTTCCCGCTGGAAACGAAGATTTTGCTGTTGTGGTCTCTGACGACCTGGCCTCTCGGAATACACATTACTCCGAGCCTTTTCTGGCCCCTGTCAATGAAGCTTCCCTTACAGGTGTCGCTCCCAACATCCAGGCTGGGGATATTGATATGAAACAGTCTGAAAATGCTGATTTGTCCGTCATCCACGAGCCTGAGTTGGAGGCTGAAGCTGTCCAGGAAACCCAAGAACAGCAGCAGGAGTTGTATGAACCAGATTCTACTGAAGTTTCCACTCAGACTCCTACCAAGACTGATCCTTTGAACGACTCTGGTTCCCTCGGACTAGAGTCTACTGTCATCCTCGAAGTTGATGGCGAGGAGACTCCCTGGTTCTCGGAGCTTTCGCCTGGAGTGTCCGAGTTCATTACTGGCGAGATCGACCAAGCTGTTGTTCTTGAAGACCATCAGCTGGCTGAATCTGTTGCTGGCTCTGGATATGCCCTGGCGGACCCCCACCATTCCCTTGAGGACGTTTCTGCGTTTGAGGTGGAATATTCCGCTGAAGATGGCATAGTACGTGCTGAAGAAGTACCATTGCCAACGGATGACTTTGGTGACGATCTTGCAAGTTCTGCCGAATCAGACCATGAAGACCAGGCTTTTGAGGCTTCTCAGGAGGCTTTCTACGAGTCTGATTTCCAGCCCATTGTTGAACGTGGTCTTTCTCCTGTTGTTGAAGCGGTTGAAGTAGACTCTCTATCGGCCACACACGACAATCTGGAGTCCGAGACTGACAGCCAACTGCGCTCGCCCGCAGCCGAGTTGGATGTTGAGCAGGATGCTGTTGTCGAAAAAACCCCTGCTTCCGAGTCTGCTGTTGTCGAAGCCCCATTTGTCCAAGAGACTGACACATTCGAGGAGGACGTTTATGAGACTGACTTTGAGTCTTATGCTGAGCGTGCTCTCTCTCCAGTCATTGAAGCTGCCGAGGAAGATTCTGTTCTTCAAGAGGCTCCTATTGCTGACGAGCCTTTGGTTGAACAAGCTCTTGCATTCGAAGAGTCTCCCATCTTTGAAGCAGCGCCTGGCTTTGAAGAAACCCATGCTGTGGCTCATGAGACTCCTGTCTTTGACAAGGATCTCACTGCCGAAGAGCCCTTCGCTGTTGAAAGAACTCCTGCCTTCGAAGAAGCTCCTGTTTTTGAAGAGGCACAGGCCGTTGAAGGTGTCTGTAAAATTCAGGATGACGACCTACAGACTGTGGGTAACTCGGAAGACGCCGCGGCTCCTAGCGTTGAAATAACGGAGACAGATGCGTCCATTCACAATGACGTCGCTCTTTACGCTGTTGCCGAGGAGGAGGTTATCATTCTTTCTGAGGCAATCTCAGCCCAAGAGCCGCTGGATATTGATGCTGAACAACACTCTGCCGTTTCTCCTGATGAACCTGCTCCCTACCTTGAAAAGCCTCTCATCTTTACGACTGACCAGGCTGATATTGTCCAAGAGGCCATTGAAGAGACATCTTTGCACCCTGAGTCTGAAACCTTGGATGCTGTTGAAGATGCTGGCCACGAAGAGGGAGACGGGCTTCAGGATCATCCTCAGGCCATGTTGGAGTCATCTGATGCTGATGCTGCCACTGAGATGAAGACTCCTGTTGTTGACGAAATCACCCTACAGCCTAGTCTTCCGGAGATGAGTGCTGAGCAGGTTATATCTACGCCAAAGTTCCTTGACACTTCTACAGAGCTTGTTGATGAGCATTTCCTCGAGTCCAGTGCTGAACCTTTGCTTGAGCATGCCGGTGGATCTGTTCAAGCTGACAGCAGAGATCACCAAGCCGAGACGAATCCCCCTACGATCATGACTCCTATCATGGGCGACGCTGATATCACTGAACCGTTCCTTGGCGAATACCCCGGAATTCTGCCTTCCTCTGACGATAGTTATCCGCCGTTGCCATTAGATGACGACGACAGCCTTGCCGATGAGGCCGAGACAGAGACTGTGAGTGGTGATCATGGGGAGGAGAAGACCGAGGGCATGCTGGGCTTAGGTGGTACTCCTACTGTCGAGTCGCCTACAGAGCTTCTCCCTGAATCGTCTGTGCTGGCCGGAGAGCTCCTTATTGAAATTCCCGAGTTGCCACTGGTGGATGAGCCGCCTTGTGCTCTTGATGCCGTCGCCCTTCCGGACACGTTTGTCGACAACACGGCTGCTGAGAAGGAAGAGCAAGATGGCATTTCGTCCGGACTTGAAGATGTGTCCGACGTGATTCCCAAAGGTTTCGCCGAAGAGACATTTTCTGCTCCTTCTGAGCATGTCGTCATTGGTGTGGTCCAGTCCGAAGATGGAGTCCCGGTTGAAGCTGAAGCTGAAGTTCCAGCTGAAGTTGAGGTTGAAGCTGAAGCTGAAGTTGAGGTTGAAGCTGCACCTGAAGTTGAGATTGACCTTGAAGTTGAAGTCGACGCTGGTGATGCCGCTCTTGTTGATGTGGAAGTTGAAGCTGATGCTACCATCGTTAATGCTGAAGCCGACCAGACTCTCACTCCACGCGCCCTTTCTCCTGTCTCTGGCCCCGCCTCTGACACCACCTCTGACCCCGCCTCTGGCCCCGCCTCTGTCAACTCAGACCTTGAACCAAACTTTGATGATCTCCGTATTACCACTCCGCCTCCCCATCCAAACCCGCAGGTAGCAAACCCGCAAACCCAACTCCACTCCCCGTGGCAGAGGTTCTTTGGCTTCAATAAGCCCAACGCCATCTCCAGCAATTTGGCATCATCTGCCGCTGCCGCTTCCCATCCTCAGGACTCCTCTGATATGCCAACATCTTCTCCCCTTGATACTGTCGAGGATGCTACTAGTGAAGATGATGTGGTTTCTGTTGTTTCGTCTCATATGCAGGATGATGGGCCATCGGAAAGCATGCCTGTCGAGCGCCTGCGCAAAGGGCTTCCCTCGCCCAGCTCAGTTTTGCTTGGACATAAATCATGGACTACGATAAGTGCCCCGCGCCATATCAGAGGCCTGGCTCCTCCCTCGGGATCTTCGACGCCAACCGACAAGCTTTCCCCCCAGTTGGCCACCGGAGGGTTTGAACAGGCTACGTCTACTGTTGCTGGCTCTGTGGATGGTGATGCCGAGTCTGTGAAGTCTCCCATTGAAGCAGGCCACGCTGAATGTACGTGTCCCATGAATATGCCTGAAATGTGATGTTTGAGTGTATACTAACATATGTTTTAGCTGCGGCCGAAGTCCCTTTGGCTGCACAGCCAGATGTGATATCCAAGTCTCCTGCTGATGGTGTGCCGCCCGCCGAGGATTTTTCTTTTGAGGCTCCGTTGGCCGAAGCGACTGCCACGACTCCAGACGACAAGCCCGCCGCCTGTGATCTTGACGACAAGCCCACTGCACGTGCCGTCGATATAGAGGAGGCCATCTTTGCGGATTCCCAACCACTACCTTCGTTCACTCCCAGCCTTGACAGTGCGCCTACATTCCTGACGGCCAAGTCTCCTGAGCCTATGCTAGACTCGATTGTTGAGTTTGAAGACGCCGAGCCGGCATATGAACACCCCGGTGCTTCTGATTCTGAGGCTGACAAGCTGGCTGCTGCTGTTGCTGTGGAGTCATCTGCCAGTGAACTTGAAAAGGTGTTAACTGAGGATGTTTCGCATGCTACAGATGATATTGTTGCCGATTCTGAGGCTGTCCCTGCTGAAGAGCTTGTCTCTAAACCCTCTCAGATCGTCACAGATACTGTCGCCGAGCCTCTCCCACATCAATCTCCCTCTGACGAGCACTACACTATTGCAAAGTCACCGCGCGATTCATCTACGCTACTTGACGCGGATGAAGGCGTTAACCCTCCTGGCGTGGCTGTCCCTGATTCTGCTGCCACTCCCGCTCCCGCTCCCGCTTCCACTCCCACTCCCGAATCTCACTCGGCAGAGGCTGCTGAACCCATGTTCAACTCTCCCGTGGTCAAAAACAATGACGGGTCCATTTTCCCGTCGCCTGCCAAACCGGCCTTCCTCGAGCCTGACTTTAACGCGGATCCGATTAGAGTGAAGACTCCGTCATTGGATCTCGGCACTTGGACCAACGTCGTCGTCAAGCGCAAGTCTGTTGGTACTCAGTGGAGAAATCAAACACTGCGCAACATCCATGCCAATTCAGTTGCTGCTGCTGATGCTTCTGGTATGTGAATACCTAGATTTCCCCCTCTCCGACGCCTTGCTCTATGTACATACGTACCATCTCATGACCAAAACAATGCTAACCCTTCTCCTTGTTATCCAGGCACCGCCGCTGCGTCCAACCTTACCAAGGGCTCACCCGCTGAGAAGCCCGAACTATCTGCTGGAGGTGATGGATATGGCAATGATGACTCTCCTCTTGGGGGCCAACAAAATACTGAGGCTGAAGTTGCACCTCAGAGCGGCGACAACGCAAAGCACGAGCATGTTGCTGCTGCAACTGCCGCTGCCGCTGGTAGGTTCCAAGACGCTGGCCGTCTGGTAGTAAGAATGGGGGACATATGACGAGGACCATGTCACTAATATGAAACGAAGATTTTGACGTCGAATCCGCTTTAACGCACGAACCACAAGTCCGGGCTATAGAAGTGAGCGCTGGTAATAGCGAAAAAGAGGACCGTGAGAATCCAGAGCCGCAGGAGGCGGAGGGGCAAGTGAAAGTGCACGAGCAAGAGCAAGATCAAGAGCATGAAGCAGAGGAAGAGACGCAGATGACGGTAGTGGAACACGGCGTCGCTGCAGAAGAGGAGACTGCATATGCAGAGGCAGATGCAGACACAGACGCGGATGCAGTTGCTCATGCAGCTGCAGATGCAACTGCAGATGCACATGCACATGCATATGCACATGCACAAGTGCATGAGCCCACCTCTGCTGCTGCTGCTGCTCCCACTTCCACTGCTACCCGATTTCCTCCTGTCGTGCTTTCTGACAGTGTCAATGATGCCCACATGCACTCCTCCTCCTCCTCCTCCTCCTCTCCCGCTGCTGCTGCCCCTGCTGCGCCTCTAGACAGTCCGTCCTGTCTCAGCATCTCCGATCCAATCTGCGCACAAGACAAAGAAGATGTCGATTTTGCACAAGGTATGTCCACCAAACCTGTACCTTATTTTCCCCTCTATCACATAGCATTTCCTTTTCTCATGCATGCTGACGTCAACCCACAGATCCCCTCGGTCGCACAGCGCATAACGTCGAGGCTTCCAGACCTGACGGTGAGTTGGCATATTGATATGTGCTCGTACTATTCTTTCAGGCCTTTATTTATGACTGTGATGGGATTTATTCTGTGTGCATACTTACTGACGTGTCTAATTGCACAACAGATCCCGATGTGCCTGTTCACGATATCGCCAACCAACACTCAGATGGGCCCCAAGTTGTCGACGAAGCTCCCGCTGTCATTGATGCTGGTCTAAGCATATCCCTCCCCGATGGAATCTCCCGGGACACTCTTGCTCTTGATGTCCCTCAAGACAACGTCGCCATTGATGCCTGTGCTCTGCCTCTTCCCGACAGCCCGATAATCGATAAGGCTGTCGTCCTTGAAGATTCCCTTGTGGGCGCTGACAACAAGTTCTCATCCATATGTGCGCCCGCTCTTGATGACGAGTCCGGATCTATAGAGGAGGAAACCGAGTCATTCATCCCGTTTGCAGAGGTTTCTATCGATGAGGAGCCTTTGACTTTTGCCGTTGTTTTTGATCAAGCCCCTGAAGCCTCTGAAGGCTTTGAAGGCTTTGAAGGCTTTGAAGCCCCTCAGGTCTCCGAAGCCTTTGAAGCTCCTCAGGCCTCTCATATCACATCTGCTGACCATTCATCCCTCCCTCCCTCATCTTCTCCCGCAGCTCAATTTGCAACTGCAAGCGACGAAGCACTTGGTCTCTCGCAGTTCTCTGACCTCCCTCAGGAAGATTCCGAGAAATCTAGAGAAACTTTTGTCCAAGATGCACCGGAGACTGCCAAGGAGCCCATCGAAACCGTTACTGAGAAGACCACTGAGACAGATGAGCTCTCTGGCGAACAAGATGCTTCCGAAGCTTCTAGCTACATCCTTGAAGTCGAGCCTCAAGCAGTCAATATCCCCCTCCCAGAGGACGAGGCTGAAGACTTCCAACACGGCGATCGGGAAGACAAGGAAATAATTACCGAATCAACCACCCCCATTGTCACTGAAGCAACTCATCCGGATGCTGAGTCTTCTCCTGACGAAGAATCTGTCCAACAATCTTCAGCCCAAGATGCCGCTGCCACCTCTATTCCAATCGCTATAGAAGAGTCTCAAGCTGTCCCTCTAACTGAAGAAGCCTCGTCTTCTCGTGGCCACATTCCTGCGGAGGAAGCTCCCATTCCTGTTCCCATAATCGACGAGCTTCTTGCCACTGCCACCGGGGCTATGACTGCCATCGAGACTCTCCCTCTTACCGAGACTCTCCCTGTCACCGAGGCCCCCCATTCTCCTCCTGCTGTTCCCTCTAACCCTAGTCAAGAGGCAGCTGTCCAAGATGCTCCTCCTTCCCCCAGTCTATCTCGCAGTCAGCGTCGTAAGCGGGAACGGGAGCGCAAGCGAAAGGCTCGTGAAGAAGCCATGGCTGCTTCTTTGCCTGCTGCCTCTGCTGCCTCTGGTCTTGCTTCCCCCGAGCCTGAAGTCCACCAAGGGCAAACTGGTGATCGCGCTGTGCAGGAAGCGAATGCTGCTGTTGACGAACCCGTTATCGATACTATTGAAACGGACCCCAAACAGGCTGAAGCTGTGATTGAGCCTTCGTCAGTTGACCTAGAGTCAGAACGCGAACTCCAGCCTGAGTCTGTTCTGGAGAATGAAGACGACATCTTGTCTGAGGCATTTGTCGCTTCACAGCAGCCCCTTCCTGATTCTGACGGCAGCGACGTTGAAGGGGAAGAGGAGGTACTGCATGTTGTTGAGGATGCGCCTCTTGACAGAGGCTTTGAATCCGACGTTGTTCCCGGCGTCACGCCGACTACGCTACCTGTTGTTTATGAAGAGACAGAGGCCATTCTTGAGGCTCTGCCGCCTCTTGAGGCTGGTCTTGTTGTTGAAGATGAACATGCCTCGCAGGATTCAGTGGCTGTTGAGGCTGAACCCATCTTGGGGATAGATATTGTTTGTGATCCTCTGACTGCTTCTGACGTGGAAGGGGTTTCTGAAGCTCCGTCCAGCTCTGAGCTTGAAGCCGTTCCTGAGGCTCAGTCTAGACCTGTTTCTGAAGCTGTTTCTGAACCTCAGTCTAGATCTGAGGCTGAAGCTGCTGTTCAGATTGAATCCGCCTTTGCCGGTCAACTTGATGATTCCGAAGCTGAGAAGATCACTGAGGCCGCCGGTACTTCTGATGCCATCATTGCCAACGAGGATGTTCCTATTGCCGAGACCGATATCGAGCCCGCGTCTGAGTCTGAGTCTGAGTCCGAGATTTTCCCCAAAGCGGACACTGTTCCCGCCGTTGAAACCGCTCCCATATTTGTGCCTACTTTCGAGGTTGAGACTGTTTCCGAAACCCAGACTATCTCCGATGTTAATTCCATTTTCGAGGAAGTGGTCTCGCGTGAGATCACCCCCGAAAATACTCCTCTGCCCGAAGACCAAATACCCGAGATTGCTGCGGCCTCCGAAGAACCATTTGAGGATGCCGAATTGGAAATCAACATCCCCGAGCATATTGAGTGCGAGACTTTGCCTACTGCTGACGTCATCTGCGAGACCGAGTCGACCGATTCGGCCACCAACGTCAACCTTACGGAGGTTCCGCTGCCAACTGCTGGCGATCAAACTGAAGATGAGGCTACGGAGAGTGACAATGGGGATGACGCTGAAACCGTCAAAGACATTGCACCCATCGAAGCCTCCCCTCTTGAGGCTTCCCCTCTCGGGGCTTCCCCTCTTGAGTCTTTACCTTTTGACAACCCCACTATTCCTCGCAGTGATCCGACTTTTGACAGTGGCCTCTCTATTCCTCTGCCTCTATCCGACTCATCGGAGTCGGAGTCGGAATCATCAGACTCGGACTCTGACTCTGAGCTTTGTGACGATGCCCTGGCTTTGATCACCGCGTCTACCCACCTTCCTCCCTATGATTCTGAAACCCATCAGGAACTGGACTTGGCTTCTGCCCCTGCCAGGGAGCAGGATACCACCAAGGATGAATCGTCTGGCGAGGAGGCAGATTTGCCTGGTGAAGAAAACTTGTCTCCTCCAATAGAGCAAACCGTCGAGGAGGAGCTGCCTACTGAAAGGGAGTTGGTCGTCGTAGAGGAACTTCCCACCGAAGAACGACTGTCTGATGACAAACAAGCATCTTTTGAACAAGAAGAAGAAGCTCTGTCTGCTCATGATGTAATCTTTGAAGATGCCCCCGAAGAGCCATCTGCCCCCGTTTCTTGTGACGTCGAGGCTGAAGTCACGGAGCGTGCTGACCCAAGCATGATTCCTCTCCCCTTTGACACCGAGGACTCGGCTGTGGAGGATGAAGTATTCTGTGAATACTTCGAGCCGGAACGCCAGTCCACCTGTTCTCGCCGTCTTTCAGTGGCCGAAGCTGAGTGCGTCCCTGAAACTATTTCAACGGGCGAGCAGCAGCAACTGCCAACTGAGGAGGCTTCTATATACAGGGAAGGGATGGCTGTTTCTTCTGTCGGTGAAGACAGTGATGCTTTGGTTGAACAACCCGAGAGTCTCCTTTTCGAGCCTTGGGTGCATGCGGAGACTCCCGTTGCTGAAGAGAGTTCTGCTGTCGAAGAGGCTCCCGTCGTTGAAGAGGCTCCTGCTACAGAGGCGGCTTCTCCCCTTCACCAGCCTTTTGCTTCTGAAGGGGAACATGTTGAGAAGGCCCTTGAGATCCAAGAGCCGTCATTTGTTGATGTGCTGTCTGGATCCGAAGGCCTCGCAGCTTTCGAAGAGCTTCCTGCCTCCAAGGAGCCTTGTGTTGCCGAGGAGTCTCTCACTGCCGAAAAGTCCCTCCTTGTCGAGGAGCCCCAGACTGCTATAGAGGCCGTTGCCATGGAAGAGGCTCCTGCTTTGGAAGAATCCCCTGTTGTTGAAGAGCAGATTGAGTCTCCTAGTGAAATGCACAATCCTGTTGATTCCGAAGAAACTCATTTGACTCAACAGCCCGCCTCTGAACCAGTCGCCGAGTCTACTATTGTGCCCTCCCTGGAGTTTGCAGAGGGATTACTGGCTACGATGCCATGGGCCTTGGGCTTTGGTGCCCAAGACGAGGAAGCCGCCGGCTTGAAGCTAAGCCTGCCACCTGGCCCTGCTGCAGAGGCCGCAGACGCTGCTATGAAGCCTGAGTCTGTTGATACATTGGAAGACTCCGCTTCTGTTCCCGAGCACTCCATAGCTGCCGAGCCCAAGTCTCGGCCCGAGTCTGCCAAGGACAAAGAAGTTGTGCAGGGCGTTCGAGATGACTGGATGCCTCGCAAGAATAGCAAACGTAAGAACAAACGCAACAGCTCGCGAGCTATTTCGTCTTCTGCTGCTGCTGCTGCTGCTGCTGTCACCGAGACCAGTGTTCCTCTCGAGGTCGCTATTGATCCAATCACTACAACTGATGCCCCTGGTGCTGTTGAGCCTGCTGTTACTAATGACGCCATTGCTGCTGCTGTTACTGAACGCACTGCCACCATCTCTGCTCCGACAATCCCCGAGACCGACCTGCTCAAGACACCGCGCCTTGGCCCCGAGTCGACAATCTTCAGCGAGCTCAACGAGCCCAACTTTGATGATCACTTCCTTGATGAGAGCATCTCCTTTTCTGCCCCGACTTCTGTAGTCGCCGAGTCTTTTGCTCGGTCTACAAGCGGCGAGACTTCTTTGCCCCGGATTTCTGTTGCAGCATTGACCGCTGCGGCTGCGGCTGCGGCTGCGGCCTCTGCTGCTGCCACTGTCAAGGCTACTTCGAAACCCAGCACCACAGAAAAGAGCCCCGAAGAACCCCTGCCCCCCGTCCTGCTCACTGTCAAGGAGCCTACGCCATCTACGTCCCGTTCCCATACACCGGAGCCTCCGCAGAGGAGTGCACACTCCCCCAAGGAGGTCCCAGCTGCAGAATATGTCAATGACTCTTGGATGCCGAAGCCCAACGCATACAAGCAACGTCGAAACAGATCCCGCTCCCGCTCCCGTTCTCGCTCTCTGATCAGCACCGACTTGCCTACACTTGATTCGGATAAAGAGGCTTTGATTACCTCACCCACTGATTCTAGGGGCCGCCTTGGCCTACCAGCTGCACGCCAGACGAAGCTGCAGGCTATCAGTATTAGCAGCACTTTGCAGACGGCGACTCTCATAGTTCCAGAGACACCGATCAAAGATACGAGCTCCACAATCCCGGCACCCGTGTCCGGATCCCAGTCTACTGCTGCTCCTGGCCTGGCCCACACGTTTGAGGCTATCTTGACCAAGGACAAGACATCTACCGACGAGTCCTCCCCCACAGTTTCGTCTCCTTCAAAGCACCAGACAAAGGAAACTAAGAGTACTGGCCCGTCAGCCTGGCTCTCCTCATTTTGGAGCTTCAGCAGGGACAGCAAGCCCTCCGAGCCCGACGCTGATACAGAAAGCCGCGGAATCACGGATTCCAAGCCTGCTGAAGTCGCTGAAGACACCGAAGCCCCTGCTGAGATCTCACTGAACAACAAAGAACAGAGCGATGTTGTCAAGGCTCCTGTTCAAGAGTCCCACCTGACCGAGTCTCTGCCTCCCAGCAATCTTGAAAAGGCTGCCTCTGAGGAAGCTTCCGAGGATCAAGTCAGCGCCGCCGCCAGAAAGAAGCGCCGGAGTCGAAAGGTCGCGCCCTTGGATACCGAGACCGTGGAAGAACTCGCCAAGCTGACGGTTGAAGCCCTGGAAGAGCACGTTAGACAAAACTCTGCCCCATCGTCACCCGGTAAGGGCACCTCTGCTGCTATGGCTCCCAACGACGCCATCTCCGAGCTGGCTCCCATGTCTGAAATCGGGGATCTATCCGGGACTGGCACCTATACTGCCGGCCAGTCTATTGCCGAGCCGTCGTTTTCCTACACGCCCATGTCTCCTCTCCTGGAAATGAACGAGCATGATGAGGATCTCGACTTTTCATCCTTCTACACCAAGCGCAACAACAAGAGACGTTCCCGTGCCCGCCGCAGCCTCCTCATAGACTCCGAGTCTGTTGCCGAGGTCCCCGAGCCGCCAACTACGTGCACGACGCCTCCTCCGGCCTCTACCGGCGAGTTCTCTACTCCAAGCAAGTCCAAGGCCAAAACCCTGCGGCCTCGAGACAAGGGCAAGAGTACGGAGTCCGTGCTTTCTGACTACCCCTCGTCGCCCCCACGCCTAAACGACGGGGCCTTTTCCGTTCTTCCCGACTACGATGACGAGGGTGGCCCTGAAAGCTACGGATATCCCCACAAAGACCGGGCCGCAAACATGTCGTTCCTCACGGAAATCTCCGAGACAGACTCCCTGGCGGCTGCTTATACAGCCAACGAGTCACAGTGGTGGAACAACAAAGACCTCGGGGCCTCTCAATCCGAGAAGCCCCTGGTTGCCCGTGGCCCTCTCAAGATCCCCGATCTGTGCCCCCGGACGCCTTCCCCTTCTCTGACGCGGCCTGCTTCCCGCCAACAAGCCTACCTCCACAGCCTGAGGAACCCTGAAGGCGAAAAGCCCCGGCAGGCGCGTGAATCTAGCTCCGCAAAGGCGCCGGAGAGCCATCTCGGCCTCCGAAGAACTGGCAGTACTATTTCCAACCGTAGCTCCGAGCTTGAACAGGCTGGCAAGACGGTGAATTGGCGCCAATCCTCGCAGGTGCGTGCTGATGAAATTGCGACGCTCTCTAGCTCCCTTGCGGGCGGAGTGTCAAGCCTAGCCAGCAAGTTTGAAGGCCGGAGTGCCGAGGACAAGAACAAGGATAACGCCGGTGACTCTACAGGTCTCACCCGCACCGGCAGCAACCGGAGCCTACTATCAGACAGGTTCAAAATGAATGAGGAGGGTGGGAAGGATGAGTTGGTGGTGAGGAAGATGAGAATGAACAGTGAGGAGGAACTGAAGAAAAAGGAGGAGATGCAGTTGAGCTGCGCCAAAGATTTGATTGCCCGTCTCAAGGCCCAGGGCCGTGCCCAGGATGTGATCAAGAGGGTCGAGAGTCCTCTGCCTCTTGATCACGATCATTCACGCAGCAGAGAGGCCTCGATGTCGCCTTCTGTTGCTGCTGTCGAGCGAGCATCCCACAGGGAACAGGATTCCGTCAAGCTGCGGACTATCCCCAGCCATCTTGACCTCAGAGACGGCAGCAGCTGTGACGAGAATCTAGACAACTCTACGAGTACGGCAGCGGATTTCGAGCACACGCCCACTACAAAGTCGCCTACGCGCACCGCGTCTCACATCCTGCCGCCGCTCCAGGAGGACCCGAAGGAGCCCTCGTCCGGTGCTGTACCCGCAGCGATAACGCCAAGACGGACGCCGCGCTACTCGTTTAACCGCCCGGCTTCTCCGTTTGACCGGTCCATAACTGGAAGCCCCTCTCTACGCGAAGCCCATGCCAAGGTTGGAGAGGAAAGCCCCCTTCGTGAGCAGACCGTGGTCACCAGGGACTCTCTGACGGGAGACCCCATCACGCGCCTGGCCAGCCCCCGGCCCCGAAACTCCATGTACCGCGACCCCGAGAAAAAGCTACAGCACTCGCCCTTCCAAGAACGCACTTTCCGAGACTCGCCGCTGAGACGCACGCCTACTCTCCGCGAGCCCTCGCCTGGCCAGAACCACGCCGAGCCCCAGAAGAACAAAGACGCCCCTGTCGTGGACCCTACCAAGCGCCTCCTCCGCTTCAACCAGCGAGTTGCGCCTCCCGATCCGGAGGCTATGGCTCTCGACTTGCCTGATACGCGCCCGGTAATATCATCTGCCCCGGCTTCAGCCCGCAGCGTATCCGACAGCTTCGCGCCACGGCCGCTAGGCCGCAGTGCAACGACAGCCCTGACAAGCGCCACCATGACTGCGGGCATCAGCATGAGCACCAGCACCAGCACAAGTGCTGGCCAGCTGCCCCTAGCGCGTCGTTCAGTCTCCAACACCAGCCTAGCTCGTCAGTCCACGTCACCCCTGGCCTCGCGTCCTGGTTCGTCAGGCAGCACGATGAGCACCAGATCCCTGCGCCTGCGTCGCACTGATCGCCGGCTCACTGCGGGCCTGCGCGGCAGCCAGAGCCACAACGACTTGACGCTGACGGAAGACAATGCCGAGAAGATTGAAGATTTCCGGTCGCAACTTCAGTGCGGTAAATCGGCCGAGCAGGCCGAGTCGGATCCGATCGCCAACGAAGGCCGAGTGCGTGCCAAAGAAACTGCCAAAGAAGAGGCCGACCGCGAATGTTATGTAAGTTGGCCCCATTATTATCCCCCCCAGTCTGTGGGCAGGTTCACCCGGCGCTTAGCCGACTGTCCACTCACAGCTAGCTTCCCTCCTTCCTTTCTTCCTTTCCCCAGCCAGGGTCCCTCATGGGCCCCAGCCACCCTTATTTCCTATCTCGTCACCCACTGAAATTCCCAGGGCTTCGCTTTTGCTGCTCCTCTTTGTTTTTCCTCCCTTTTGCTAGCCACGCGAACAAGCAAGCAAGCAAGCAAGCTTCCCTCCATTCCATTTCAAGCAAGGCCAAGTCGCACATTGACTTCGCCATCTTGCCTTGTCGTCCCATATTTTCTTTGCTCTATTCCCATTCCGGCATTGTGCTGCCGTCCGCCGTCGCCAAAAATGATGCTAACCAGCTACCACCACCACTTTCAGGAGGGCCTGGGTGACGCTCAGATGGGCTCCCCCATTTCTTCTGTCCGCCCGCATTCCATGCGCCGCCGCCAGAGCATGCAGGTCATCGAGCTGACCAATCGCGTCGACCAGCTGCTCGAGGAAAACCAGGCGCTGATGGAGGAGCGCCAAAACTTCGAGGTCGGCATCGCCAGACAGGCCGCCGCTGTGCTGACCGAACGCAATGCCGAGATCGACAACCTCAAGCATCACCTGATCCAGGTCCGCAAGGAGCTGTCCCGCATCCGCGAAGTCAACTCGGGCCTCAACCACGCCAACAACGAGCTGTCCGCCAAGAACAACGAAGCCGCCCGCGAAATCGAACGCAGCCGCGCCATCCACGAAGACGTCGACAAGGCCATCCAGGAAAGAGACCAGGAAATCGCCAAACTACGCACCCAGCTCGACGAATCCCGCGCCCGCATCCGCGAGCTGCAGGCCCAGATCCTTGCCGGCGCCGGCGCCCCTGAAACCTACCTCCACATCTGCAACGAGGACCACTTCGACTCCCGCTGCAACTCGCTGTTCCAGCACATCCAGCAGTGGGTTCTGCGCTTCTCCAAGTTCTCCGACATGCACGTCTGCCGCCCTACTGTCCACATCCACGACGAAAAGATACTCGACCGTCTCGATAATGCTGTCCTGGACGGCACCAATGTCGACCACTACCTGCGCGACCGTGTTAAGCGCCGCGACGTCTTCATGTCTGTCACCATGAACATGGTGTGGGAGTTTGTCTTTACCCGCTTCCTCTTTGGCATGGACCGTGAGCAGCGCGGCAAGCTCAAGCAGCTGGAGAAGCATCTCAGCGATATCGGCCCTCCTGCTGCCGTGCGCCAGTGGCGTGCCATTACCCTCACCCTGCTCTCGCGCCGCGAAAACTTCCGCAAGCAGCGCCACCAGGACGCCGAGGCTGTGGTGCAGGCCATTCTCCTGACGCTGTCTGCCCTCCTGCCCCCGCCTCAGAACCTGCAGGCTCAGATCCAGACACAGCTGCGCCGCGTCATGCACGAGGCTGTTGATCTGTCCATGGAGATGCGCAGACAAAAGGCCGAGTACAAGATGCTTCCGCCTCCGCAGCCCGAGTACGACATTGAGGGCGAGCTGATTGAGCCTGTTCCCTTCCGCGCCTCGACCATGCACATTGTCAACAGTGCCAAGCTCACCGAAACGCCCCAGCAGATTGAGGCCCGCGGTGCTTCTGTCCGCATGGTTCTGTTCCCGTTGGTTGTCAAGAAGGCCAACGACGCTGGCGAGGGCGACGACGAGATTGTCGTGTTCCCCGCCCAGGTCATCCTGTCCCAGCCGCGCAAGGGCTCCAACAGCACGGCACAGTCCAGCGAGAACGGCGGCGTGTCTGTGCATAGCCAGATGCCGCCTGACGATTCGCAGGCCAGCATGTAGAGGCCGACCTGACTTGGCACTCTTTTTCCCGTCCTTTGGTCTTGGTTTATTGCTTCTTGATTTACGGTGCTCCCAGTCACCTTGGCCCCGTCGCTTTCTTTTTTCTTCCTCTTCTTCTTCTGGCATCCTCTTTTTGTGATATTTGGCCATCTTCTTTTCCGTGCGAAAAAGTTTTTCTTTTCTTTCCGCTTCGTTCCTTCTCTCTTCCCCTCCTTATTAACTTTACACATGCTGTATGCACGCTCTTTGACCATCTCACCGCCACTTATCTCCATCCTGTTCTCTCGCCTCTTGGAACGACTTCGTTTTGCTCGCCCGGCCTGCATTGCATTTAGACACGCCCCAGCATATGCACGTTTTTTTTCTGGGCCCATCGAACTCTTTATTTGTTATTTTCATTTGCCTCATATCTTTCTGGTTCTCTCTATTCTGTTAGCCCAGAGCCAGACGAAGAGAGAGACGACCTCGCACAATTATCACTGCGTTTTTCTCTCCTGTCCGTCCGCTCTGGCATCAGCCGGTCTCTGCTGCGAAGCGCCGACATTACAGTCTTTGTTTTCCTGCCTTCTGAAGCCTCGCTCGCGTCTTTTCTGCCGTCGACACCTGATTTTCTGTCTCTGCGTGTGATCTGCTTGAAACTTCTCTTTGTTTCTGTGCTCATCGCTTGTCTTCTCTTCTCTTCTGTTTTGTCTGGATACCTTGGCTGTCTGTCTTGTTTTACTGCGACATTTCTTTTTCTTTTTCCTTCCATTATCTTGTATTTTCTCTTCTATTCTCTTGTAATCTTTGGCCGGCGCGCATTTCCTTTATTTCCTCTGCTTTGTTTTCTATATCTGGCTTTCCTTGATTTTCCTTTATGACGATTACGATATTTCCTGTTTTCTTTTTTCACAATATTTGTCATACACAATAAATTTCTCCTCTCGCCCCTCACAAACACATTTATTATCTTGTTCAAAGTCGATGCATTCGTACACAGTATAGTGTTCATGTCATGAAGCCTGAATATTGACTGTTCTATAAGGGTTGGATAATGGAATGAATGGCATGGCGTGTGCCATGCCAGGAATGCTAAATAAATACACATCAACGCCTCGTGAAATCATGAAAAAAGTCGTCCGGAGCTCGGCTCAGTGATGCAACTGTGTGGACAAGCTCACGTCGTGATAACCAACCAGGATGAGCTCGCCCGTGTTCGGATCCTGTTGGAAGATATTGTTGATGGTGTCCTGTGATGTCATGTTAGTCATTGGCATTTTCGTTTTCTTCCTGAAACCACAAAAGGTGAGGTGAGTCGCAAAATCTTACCCAGTCAATGTCCATGAGAATGGAGGGCTCGTTGCCCACCCCCGTGGGTCGCGAGTCTGCTAATGACTGCTGTACAAATGACGAAGATGCAAATGAATACTGCCACCCTTCTGAGCCCATGGCTTCATCTCGTGCAAAACGCCCTAGTGACGACGACGACGCTGAGCTCGAAAATGTGCTTGGTGAGGGCGTGTCCACGCTCTGGAGAACAGCCGTTGACATTGCTGCCGGCAGTGTTGTTCTCTGCCTCTGCCTCTTATGATCAGACCCAGCCGGATGATCAAAGCTGTTTGTTTCCTCCACTTTTTCCCGTTCCCTCCCCTTTTGCTTCTGCATCTGTCGGGAACGTGCTGCCCAAGCAGGCATGCGCAATGATCGATAAATGTGCAGCTTGGTTACGATCCCAGCCATGATGAGCTCAATCTTTTTCTCGCGCGAGTCGACCGGGTTGGTGATAAATGCGTGATCGAGGCATGCCCATATACGATCGGCTTCCGAAGTCGCAGGGTTGTCGTAGATTTCACGCGCAAGAACAAGAGCTGGCTGGTATTGTGTGTACGCACCCAAATACCACTTCCAGTCTGCAAACATGGGATCGGTATCGAGCTGTATGGTGAGCTCGCAGATCATGATACAGGCTCTGACGAGAACAGAATTAAGCTTCGCCGGCAGTCCTATGGAATGATGGATGTTGTAGCGCATGAGAACCAAGACGTAGAGTCGGTACATCTGCAAATGGTATGCGAGCCGGGTGTATTTTTGGCACGGGATGGTGAGGTCCATGAGGCGATCGTATTTGGATACAATCAACTTCCAAAACTCGTCTACTCGAGAAAGCATATCGGTGATTGTTGCCCGTCGGATTTCGGGTTTCTGTCTGTCGGCCCAGATGGCGCGGGCGACCTCATTGACTTCAAACCGGATGACCGAGAGTGTCATAGGTGTCCATCGTTCGACGGGCGCAGGCATCGTTTCAGCCGTCTCAAGAAGCTCGTTTTCAATGTTGACGGGAAGTTTGGTGTTGAAATCATCACGTCGGATATACGGGCGAGGTCCTTGGGCTTCGGATGTTCGGATATCCATGAAGCAAAGCTGGTACCAGATTAGACGCCGGAGTTGAGTTTCCATGGGCGTGAGATGGAAGTGTTCGCCATCCTTCCCTAGGCCCATGCATTCCGCTATTCGCAGGGCCGTTCCAATGGAAATAGAATGGGCACGGGATATCTCGGTGCGCACGATGGCCAGCTGTACGAATGAATGCTTGGTTAGCTAAAGGTCAGGGGGTCTCAACAGACCCGAAATCAGGATTCAGGGCGCTGGAACTCACCAAATAAATAACGTAAGCTTGGAAAACTGCAAAGCTGGTACCCCTCATAAACTCTGAGCGGCAAAGGGCGAGCTCAATGCCCATTTTAAATCGCTGCAGGTCGGATGATTCCGAGGGCTTGTCCATGTCGAGCGGGTAGTCGGTTCTTGATCGGGACACGGCCGCGGCAAAGAAAACGGCGAATACCCAGCAATAGGTTTTGGGGCACGGCTCAACGTTTTGATTGAGGTTTCTCCAAAAGGCGTTGTAGGTTTTCTCGAAATCGTGCCAGTCAAGACAAGGACAAAGCAAATGGACAGAACGAAAGTACCGCGACACGAGCAAGTCGGCTTCGGGCCGGGGAGGGATCAATGTTTTGAGCATGGAATGATCCAGGCCATGTGCAAGAATTTGGCCTGAGAAGGGCATTATACAGTCGGCGGAAAATCGCATGAAGCTAGGGAAATTGCTTCTCACTGAGGCGGCAGATACAAGGTCGTTGAGGTCTTTGGGATGAAGATTCTGTAATGCCATCATCTTATCAGTCGCGATGCCCGTATTTAGAGGGTGGCTCGTTGGGTTGCCGAATTGTGGGTGGCGCTTGCTTACATCCGAGGTGAATCTGGCAAGCATCAAGGCCTCTGTTCGAACATGAAGATGAACCCGGTCCATGCGCAGTACAACGTCGACTACATCGATAGACGATTCGTCTTGGCGCATGTGTATTATGGTTTCCGAGGTCAACATATCCCCAGGCTGAACCTGGACTTCATAGCCGTCTTCAAAGCCGACCGAGTCGATGACTAGATCGGCTGGAGCATTGGGGGCTGTAGAGGTGAGAGCAATATTCCGCTCCAGGGCGCGCTCCAAGGAGCCGACTTTGTTTTTCATGTCATTGAAGCGTTGTTTGCCGGCATCATCCAGTTCTCGAGAAAGATAGACGCATTCTCGGCCAAAGTCGACGCATTTTTCACAGGGCTGGTCCTTGCTACACTTTTGCTTGCGTCTGCGGCATTCGAAGCAACTGTTGATCATTCGCATACGGCGTCGGAATGGGCGCGGGGCTGGTGATGAAGAGTCATCGGTGCGAGTGTCGGACGCCATGCTTGTACTCGAGGGAGTGCAAGGCATGGTATAGTATAGTGGTAGGTTGGTAGCGGGGGGTGGTGGGGGGGGGGGGGGGGGGGGGGA
>JAXHKQ010000106.1:0-37132 GCA_038407185.1 Chalaropsis ovoidea | reverse complement strand
GGCACAGCGAATCGAAATATTCAGCGGCTCTCGCAGGCATCAGCTTCTGTACCCAGGCCTGAAGGTGAAACAAACAACAAAGTAGAGGCCATGGTGGTGAGACCGCTTCATGCCGGGTACGTCCGTGTTGCAACGCTGTCTGTTAGTGCATGAAGGCTGATGTCGAGTTAACGATAATGCATTGATACTGGATGAGACACATCCAAGGCCTTGTTAGCTGTGGTACTACTCGCTCACATCACTGGCTAGTACGCTTGGAGCCCTTAGTGAACAGGACTTCACAAACAAACGGGCCTTTTTTTTTGAAGCGGCAGAAAAGGGCGAGCTTCACCAGTTGTTGCTGCTTACATCAGATCAGGCTTCTTTCTTCACAGGGTGCTGGCTTGTGTAGAAAGACAGAGAAGAGAAAAGAAGAGAAAAGCATTCAAGCGGGGAGATAAAGAGAGGGGGGGCTGGCAACAAGGAGTTATTGTCTAGGATTTCGGGCCGTTCAGGCCGCTTCGGCTTGTTGTCTGGAGCGTAGCGTAGCGTAGATTTCGAGGCTTGTATTCGAGGCTTGTATTCGAGGCTTGTGTTCGAAGCTTGTATTGTGTGAAATTGTGTGGGTGGAAAACAGAGGACGAAATTTTCCGGGGAACAAAAGGAAACAATCAAACAAAAGACCCCGCCCGCCGACACAATCTCGACAACGAACAATGCATCTAACCGGCATTACGTTAGCCCTATGCTTCTGTCCGGTCTTTCCCCAAAAGCGGCCGTCGGCGCTGACGGAGGACTCCGCGGGTGTCTTTTTCTTTTTTTCTGCAGTCCTTTTGTTTGCTGTGGCTGCTCGAAGATGGAAGGAACATTATGACTGTAACCGGGTTTGATGATTGCAGAGAACCTGCAGGACGGACTGCAGGAAAGTGCATAGAAATGCAACGTGGAAAAGTGGCAGGTGCGCGCCTCACACCACACGCAAAGTGTTTTTTGTTGTGGGCGTTCTTGGTGTGCTTGCTCTGAGGATCCACCTTTCTTTTCTCAACTCTACTCTACTGGTGGGCCTTTGATCGGGGATTCCTTTCGCAGTCCGTCTCCATCTGGCGGTGTCGCAGCTGGATGCATGGATGCATGCAGACCCTGCTCTGCTCTAATCTAACCCTTATGCGCGCGGTAGTATAGGCCATGGCCCGAATAGGAAAGAAGCCGCTGCTACAATAACCCCGCCATTTTGGGGCGGCTCCCCGCGAAATCAAGTTTATGACGGTATCGGGGAAGCTGACAAGAGAGAAGAAGCTACGTACCTTTTGCGGCGTTGTGAAATTAAATTAAATAATTCGTGTGTGTGGCGTCATCTTTGTGCGTTTCCCCGCTTTGCCTATTTTCCAGAGCCTCTCGCATTTTGATAGATACATGCAAGCTGACTGGCTGGCTGGCTGGCTGCTCGGTTTGGTGACCGCCCTCTTATCCATGCCCACCTGAAGCCCATTGTCTCGCTGCTATTATCGTGACTTTTGGCCGACACACATCTTGTGCTGCTTAGGTACATACATGCACCCCATACTACACACACATTATACATCCTTACTACATCGTCATAAGCCCTCCTTGGCCTGTCGGTTTGTTCCTCGCATCAAATTTTCGCCACTGCACCACGAGACGAGAGCCAATCTCTGAATCCTCATTCGGCCCACGACGCCAATTTTTCTGGTCTTCTGTTGACCTTCTGCCGCCGTTGTTTTTTATTCTCTTTAATCCAGCCTTCTTTTATCGACGCTGCCGCTTAGCCCGCTTAGCCCAGCTCTCTACAGGCTTTGGCCTCGAAAATTTAGTGTCCTCTTTGCTCCTCTTCCTCCTCCTCTTGTCCTCGTCCTCTTGGCTGCTTCTCCTCCCCACTCGACCCGGGCCTTCTTCAACCTAGACCATCTCTTGATCCACCCCCAGATTTTGGTACTGGGCCAGCTTGGGAACCAGCTCTATATCTCTTTAGCCTGGCGCTGTTCTCTGATCCGAGGTGACTCGACCTGGACTCTTGGGCTATTCGTTTCTGTCTTGAACTGCAGACTCTCTTCTTTTATTTCTTGTTGTTTCTATCATCACCCTATCAGCTCTCAAAAACTAAAAACACATACTCTCCTGCACACACACATCTCATCCCCATCTTCAGTTTCGGGTCCGGCCACTACAACTACAGCCATGATCGACTCCGAATCTTCCAGGATCCCTCCCCCGTTGGACCTGACTGCTGCCGTCGATCTCGACCATCAGGCCACCGAGAACGAAGCTGCCACGCCCGGAATCGACTCCGCAACCTACAACAACCCCATCAGCCCGTCGCTGGAGGCCCAGGACTCTTACTTCACGCGCAACGATGGCTTTGTCAACCACAGTGAAACTGTCAACGACCCCGAAAACACGGGCGCTGCTCAGAACGGCGTGATTGACTCCGAAAGCCACCCGCTTTCACAGACCCAGAGAAATCGCCGCCGGCGAGAATCGCTATCGACCATTAGAGCTGCGAATCCTTCGCTTTCGCTGAGCGGCAACATCATCTCTGCCACCTTCAACATCCCCCATTCTCTTAAGTATCACAGCAAGGATGATGGTGACTGGGTATGTTTCTCCTCCCTCCCTTCAGCTGGCCTGCTACAAAACTGTCTGCTATCAAGATGGCTTTCCCTCGTACAGAAACAACAGAAACAACAGAAACAAGCAAAACACCAAGCTAACTCCCCATCTTTGCTCTACAGGAACTTGCCCCGCGTCACGGCCAGTCTGCCCTGTTTGACTCTCTTTCCTATCTCTCCTCGGAGCACACCCCCTGGAACCACAACGTTGTCGCCTGGACGGGCGAGATCGAACCCGTTGAAGTCACCGACCAAGGCTCCTCTGGCTCTCAGAGCGCTGCGCCTTACAGCGCTCTCTCCGCGCCCGTCCCCGTCGACATCGAATCTCGCCTAAATGACACTCCCGCTTCAGACGGACTCTTCATCTCCAAGGCCTCTCAGGAGCGTCTCGAGTACAAGCTTTCACACAGTCGCACAATCAAGACCGTTCCTGTGTGGCTTGCCGATGAGGAGGATGAGAGTGACGCAGGAATTCGCCTCAAGGACCAATCACGCTGGAGACGTTATGCCCAGGATGAACTCTACACTCTGTTCCATTACAAGCAACACGAGCCCACCAATGGCCGCCGTGAGCGCCTTCACTGGATCGACTACTGCCACATGAACCAGCGCTTTGCTACGAAGATTCTGGAAATCTACAAGCCTGGTGATGTTGTCATCATCCACGACTACTACCTCATGCTGCTTCCCAGTATTCTGCGCCAGCGCATGCCCAACATGTACATTGCCTTTTACCTGCACTGCCCCTTCCCCAGTAGCGAGTTCATGCGCTGCCTTCCTCGCCGCAAGCAGATTCTCGAGGGTGTGCTCGGCGCCAACCTTGTTGGCATGCAGGCCTACAGCTTTTGCCGCCACTTCACCAGCAGCTGCACCCGCATCCTGCATTACCCCAACAACAACGACACCATCGAGGCCTTTGGCATTCGCATCCAGGTTGGCGTGTTCCCCATTGGCATTGACGTGGCCAAGGTTGAAAACTACGCCTGGAACGACGATGTTGAGCAGCGCTACAACGCCCTCAAGACTCTGTATGCTGGCAAGAAGCTAATTGTTGGCCGTGACCGCCTGGACACCGTTCGTGGTGTGGCCCAGAAGCTCCAGGCCTTTGAGCGCTTCCTTGAACTCTACCCTGAGTGGCAGGAGCGTGTGGTTCTGATCCAGGTCACGTCGCCTACCAGCTTTGAGAGCGATGACCCGGAGAACCGCACTGCTACCCGTGTCAACGAGCTAGTTATGAAGATCAACGGCACCTACGGTAACCTCAGCTACTCTCCCGTGCAACACTACCCTCAATACCTCAACCCTGCCGAGTACTTTGCGCTGCTGCGCGCTGCCGACATTGGTTTGATTACCTCGGTCAGAGATGGCATGAACACCACCAGTCTGGAGTACGTTGTTTGCCAGCGTGATGGTTGCGGCCCTCTGATTATCTCCGAGTTTAGCGGAACTGCTGGTAGCCTCCGTGATGCCATTCATATCAACCCTTGGGATCTGACGGGTGTGGCCATGGAGATCAACAACGCTCTGACTATGCCCGAGGGCCAGTGCAAATCTATGCAGCAAAGCCTGTACAACCATGTGGCTACCCGCAATGTGCAGAGCTGGAGCGATGCGCTCCTGCGGAGACTTGTGCACGTCCTAGCTACGTCCAAATCCACGGTATCTACGCCGCTGCTGGACCGCGGTGCCCTTCTCCGCCAGTACACTTCAGGAGAGAAGCGCCTGTTCATGTTCGACTACGACGGTACCCTGACGCCCATTGTGCGCGAGCCTAGTATGGCTGTGCCATCAGACCGCATCATCCAGGCTCTGCAACTGCTTGCTGATGACCCTAACAATATGGTGTGGATCATCTCGGGCCGTGACCAGGAGTTCCTGCAGCATCATCTCGGCCACATCACCCAGCTCGGCTTCAGTGCCGAGCACGGCAGTTTCATGCGCCACCCCGGCAGCGAAGAGTGGGAGAACCTGGCCGAGAAGTACGACATGGGCTGGCAGAAGGAGGTTGACATCATCTTCCAGAAGTACACTGATATGCTACCTGGTAAGTTCTTTTTGTCTATACTTTGACTGTCTTTTTGTCTTTTTCTTTACTAACCCCGCCCGTTCATCAGGTTGCCACATTGAGCGCAAGCGATGCGCCCTCACCTGGCACTACCGCCAGGCGCATGACCAAGACAAGGCGCTTGCCATGTCTCGCGAGTGCCAAAAGGAGCTGGAGCTGGAGGTCGGCCAGAGTTGGGATGTCGAGGTGATGCCAGGCAAGGCCAACCTCGAGGTGCGCCCCACGTTCATCAACAAGGGCGAGATCGTCAAGCGCCTAGTCACGTCATACACTGGCGCGGACGCCAACGGCAAGCTGGAGTTTGCGCTGTGCGTGGGTGACGATTTCACTGACGAGGACATGTTCCGCTCGCTGAATGCCTGCTCAGGCCGTGAGATGCACAACAACCATGTCTTCACCGTCACAGTCGGCACCAGCTCCAAGATGACGCTGGCTGGCTGGCACTTGCTGGAGCCGGAAGACGTGATCGACTGCGCCGTGCTGCTGTCAACAGCCGGCAAGCACGGCGAGGGCCTGGCTACGATTGGCGATGTCAACATGGCCGTTGTGAGTGAAGTGGAGGGTCATGTGCCCGAGGTGTGCAAATAGATGTAACTGTCAAAGATTCAGAGGACAGGGGGGATGGTGGGATGTGGGAATGGGGGGGGGATTACGTTTTGTTTAGAAAAAGCCTGTCACAAAAAAGAAATAACGGCTTGGGCTTGGCCATGTAGTATGTCACTCGGAACTTAGTACTAGAGAATTCAACAAGTTATCTAAATTTCAAGACAACAAGGAAGAGATGTGCGAGCTTGGAGGCAAGACTCGACGACCAGAGAGACGTGAGAATGCGCGGGGGGGGGGGGGGAGACGGGAGAAATTTCATGCCCAGAACATGAGCATCTCAAGGAACCCAAGGGTGAAAAAAAAAATGAAAAGCAAAATAAAAAATAAAAAAAGATTCATCAAAAAAGAGTTGCTGGCTGCAGGGTTCGAACCTGCGCATCGTAGAGATAATGGTGATCTAAGCGTAGATACACTTAAAACCATCGCCTTAACCACTCGGCCAAGCCAGCTGTGGTGCGGTTCACAACCTTGCGTTTGCAGGTTGGTCATCTGCGGGTGGATGGTTTTGCTTAACAGCCTTTAAGTAGGGTGCTCCACCAGCCCCACTTTTGAGGGGCGGCAAATTCTTGGTTGAAGCTTTTTATGGGGAGTGGCGCCAGTGTGGTGTTGCGCGGGAGCATGAGCGGAAGTGGGTGCGGGTGCGGGTGTGGCTTGGGGCGTGTCGCTGTTCGTTGTAGATGTGCATACGTTTACTGATTGATACTGATGCTGTGATGAGGCTGACGATGATGCACAACAATGTCGTGTCTGCCTTTTGGGTTCAATAGTGACTATACAAGCCCAGCCCTGTTTTCCTCAAGTCGACGGTACTTGTAACCCTTATGATCTAGTGGGACACCACCAAACCCCGAACGGCATGGAGATTTGGCCGTGTGCGTGAAATCAGATAAACCTGTGAGGCCCTGCATGTATTCCTGATATCACGGCGTATATCCTTATTCTTTCCCCCATCTATATCAAATTACCCGGGAGCCCTGGTGCCGACAAGTGTGAAGAGGAGGAGCGGCTGTATATGGAGGGATGGGGTATATCGGGCTTCCAAGATCTAGTCATCCATGACGTGAAGTTGAATGAGAAATTCAGGAGGCTGAAATTGGGTTAACATCAGGAGCTGAGCCGAATTATTGGGTGTAGATGGACCGGAGCACGATGGGTTCACCCTCGCCGCCAACTGAGTCAGTCAATTCATGTTAAGGGAGGATGAATGCTACGATGGGGATCGTTTTCTCTTCTCGTGCGAAAAGCAACACCCTGAAATTCGCCTCTTGCTGTCAAAAAAATCTTTTCCTCGCCTTTGACTGGCTCGTCATGCTGCTGGAATTGACTTTTCTGCCCTCTTTGCTCTGGGGGTCCCTTTTTGTGTATTGCGGGTTGGGTATCAAGAGCTTAAGGCTTGGGCCAAGTCAAAGCACGGGCAAAAGCCAAAGCGTCATCATGGTGGGTTCGCAGCCTATTGAACGACAAGGAGCGGCGATAATTCTGTCTTGCCGAGAGTAAATACAAGAAACAATATCTCCGCGTATACAAGAGCACCGTCATTGGCAAGAAAAAGGAAGAAAGAAAAAAAAGCTGTTGGAGGTGAGGCCTCGCGGGGCTGAGTCATTGGAACACTGGGCAGAGAAGAGGCCAGACCAGGCCAGGCCAGATCCAGACCAGGCCGAGGAGCGTCTGGTCGGGTCGGGCGGAGGTCTAGCCCGATAGCTGGATTTTCTCGGTTCTGTCAGGGCTCGCATAAGT
Source organism: Chalaropsis ovoidea (assembly GCA_038407185.1). Lineage (NCBI taxonomy): Eukaryota > Fungi > Ascomycota > Sordariomycetes > Microascales > Ceratocystidaceae > Chalaropsis > Chalaropsis ovoidea. Next base: position 30,118 of record JAXHKQ010000106.1, on the reverse strand, counting down.
TGTCTATTTTTCTGTTAAAAGAGTCTGAGCTAAAGTTTGTTAGACAGCACTACGTCGATCGGCTGGTGCATAGGGTGCAGAGTGAACCAAGTGTAGTGCGCACCACACCTGAGAGACACGCAGACACGCAGACATGCTGCGGATGGATGTGGGTGTAGACGAGGTGTATGTGTAGGCACACGGATAGATTCCCCATCAAGCAATAACACAGCTGGCCGTCCGTGATATTGGTGGTCTCGTGGTTATGGGCCAATCAACGGCTGCGGCCATGCTGTTGTCAATCGAGGCCACGACGATGGCTATATTAGAGATTGGCAGAAAGGGTCGGGGCTGGATGCTTGTGCATACCGCCTATGGAGTTGGCGATGGCAAGCTTCGCGTGCTGTGCATACCGCCTGTAAGAAGCTGTGTCTTGGCCTACAGGTCAGTTCCAAGCTTCCCCCCTGACAAGGCCTACCTTTGATTGCCTTAGGGGATGCTTCTCGCTCGGCTTATCGGACTGGGTGCAGAGGCTCAGGCAAGGACAGAGAGGCAGAGGCTGGTGTGCGTGCACTTGGACGGCCGGAGACGAGCAGGCCAATAAACAGGGAAGATGTGGCCACACATGTATCCAGAGATTGATGAGTTGGCTTCCAATATGCAGATGGCGGCGTGGAGTCGGTCTGGAGGAGCGAAGGATAGCGATAGCGACATGACCAGAGAAAGGGTTTGAAGCAGCAGTCAAAGAGACAGGGCCAGCAGAGGGAAAGGCCCTATGTCACCCACCAATTGGCCAGTTGGATCAGATCGGTCTGACCACTGCAGAAAAAAGAAAAAAAAGAAGGCTTGGCTGGTATATTGATCTCCCCGGCAATGGAGATGGAGGAGGAAAAAGAGGCACGCCGATGCCTGTTACGCTAAGCTCCAAAGCTGGAGGAAATTTTGCACTGACTGGCTTCTGCACAGCGCAATCAGGTGCGGCTTCTTCGACAGAAAGCAAGAGGGGGGGAGGGGCGGCAATCAGCCCGCGCATTGAAAGAATACAGGGGGTGGGGACGAGGACAAGAGAAGAAAGGCAGTTGCTTCTGCTTGTTTGTTGAGGCTGTCGATGTTGAGTTCTTGCTGTTTGTTGTGTAGTCTGTACAGGCGTATTACAAGCCAAAAAAAAAAGGCAAACAAAGCACGGGACTTGCCTTGCTTATTCATCAAGCGCCATTGAATTGGCAAATTTGACCGCCTCAAACTTCTTGTATAGGACTAGTCTGGGACTTACACCAGCGCTAGATCAGACAATGGGGTAAGAATCAATGGTAGTTGCCTTTTTCTGCTTCATCCGGGCCAACAAATATTCGTCCCCGTTGGTCTTGCCCTGTTTGTCATGGCCTCCCGCTCTGCTTTGCCGCCTCGTTATTGGGCGTGTCCAAGTTCTTTCCGTCCTTTGATGTGTGCTGTATGTATGGTATGTCTGGTCTTTTTGCTGTCCCCCCTCGCCTCCCTCCTTCCTTTCTATTTCGAGTTCCCTGCCCGCCCTCGCCCTCGCCCTCGCCCTCGCCCTCGCCTTCGCCTTCGTCCCCGCCCATCTCGGCTCTGCAGCTTGCAGCGCAGACGTTGGAAAGCGAAAAAGGTGCCTGCAGACTGCATGAAAAGTCTGGACAGATGACCATTATCTAGCTGGAATCTGTGCAGCTTCTCTAGCCTGGTTCTGCTGATCGGCGTTTTTGTCTTATCAACAGTGTCAAGATTCGTTCGCATTTACGGGCGACGGGGTTTATAAGTGGGGCAACGGCTACAGGAGGGGAAGGGGGGAAGGAGGAAAAGAGCGAGAGGAGCGCAGAGGCATCGGCCTCGTCTTCGTCCTTTCCACTTCCACTTCGTGACCTGCTACACTGGGTATACACTGCAAGTGGGGAGGGGGAGGGGTAGGGGGCGTGTGGTGGGTGTAGCCTTGATTCTTTCTAGTTCTTTCTTACTTTCTGTCTTTCTCTGTTTCTCTCTTGCCACTTTGCCCTGCCAAGGGTTTATTAGTTGGGCGCCTTGAACTTGGCCACAATGTCCCAGGTTCACATGCAAAGTCGAAAAAGAAAAGCAAAAAACGAGAAACTGCTTAGCCCGGCCTAGTCAGTACACAAAGATTGAGGCAAGTCATCTAGCTAGGTCCGAGCTTTCTCTTTTCTTTTGGTGCTGCGTTGTACATGATTTGTTTTGTTTTGTTTCGTTTTGTTTTGTTTTGTTTTGCTTTGATCGTATTTTCAGTTGCACTGCTTCCAGGCTGTCCCATTGATCAGCAAAGTGAAAATATCTTCTCGGGAACCGTAGCCTAAGTCGATGATCTAACCAGCCAGTAGCAGAGCCTGAGTGAAGCCATGCTAGTAGTTACTCCTTGCGGAAGACGGCCGGGTAAACAATTTCGAGCAAAGCCAGCTGAGCTGTACAAGAGAGTTGTGTACACACTGCAATGGACTATCTCCACCCACCAGGGAGTTGAGTCGATAGAGCAAGATTGGAAGTCGTGGTTATATCAGCAGCACAGTTGTCTGCGCACTGTCCTGCTGCAGGCATTTTATGTGCTGTTGAGCATACACACTGTGTCCATACTGTGCAATATACAACTTGGTGGCTTCTCACAGTAGCAGCCTGGGCCCTGCCTAGGCCTGCCTTGGCCGCTGCATCGCCTCGTCTCGTCTGCTTGTCTAGTAAGCTCACATTGTGGACTTCATTTTTTCATCATTTTTTCATCATTTTTTCTCCCTTACTTTCACGTTTATCTTTTTTTTTTTCTTTGCATGTGTCCCTCTTGCATAATAACCTTTTTTTCTGCCCTTGACCCCTTCCTTTGGCCTTCCCTCCACTGCATACGAAATCAAACTCTCATCTCTATATAAAGAGCCTCGTAGCCGCCAGGCTCTGCTCAGCAAACTTGACGAGCCTTATTTCCACACCCTCTTCAGTGTCTCATCTTTACATCACCAAACAGGGATCTGACTTCCACTTCCGGACTCTCCTAACGAACGGCTAAACATCATAAATACCGCCCTCATCCCGCTGCTTTTTGACCCTCCCTCTCTGCTTCAATTCTGCTCATCAGCAAGTCACACACTCTCTCGCACACCACACAAGCCATCGAAACTCGACATCCTTCTGTCTCCTCGGCTCATCCGTGCACCCTATCCTCCCATTAGTACTATCCGATCTTCAGTCTCCCTCGCACTCAGTCTGATCTCCTCTCTTGCATTCACTTTTCTGTCTCGCCTCCATCATGAACCACCAAGCTCCCCCCTTCAATTACGCCGCGGGAGCTCCCCATTCTCCGGCTTCCTCCTATTCTACCAGCGACAGCGGGTCTTACAGCTCTTCCGTGTCGTCGTCATCGTCCTCCAGCGAAATCCACATCGACCTGCGGCCCATCCAGAGCCAGCGGACAAGCATTCGCCTGCTCCGCATCTTCTCTGGAATCGATCCCATCCTGCCTCCGATGCGCAATGGCCTCTCGTCTCGGGCACGCAACGTTCTGGGCGGTATGGAAGGCACGTCGCATAAGCACTACCGTGGCGGTCGCCACCACCACCATCATGGCAGCAGCTCTGGCCGCCGCCGCCGCGGCTCCAGCTCCTCTTTCGCCACCTCTGACGAATCTGAATCTGAAGTCGGTGCCGTCCCGTACCCTGGCGTCTCCGGTGGCCCTGCAGGAATGAGCGGCGTCGGTGCTGGACCCGGTGCCGGTGCTGGTGTTACTGGAGGTCCGCCCCCCGCTGCTGCTCCTGGAGGCAGCAAACCCATGCCGTCCACTTCGGCCAAGTTCCCTTCCCGCTCGCCCCCTTCGCCTGAAACCATCCGCGCCCAGGCTCAGGCCCAAGCAAAGGCCCAGGCTCAAGCCAAGGCCCAGGGCCCCAAGGTCGCCCGCTACGCACCATTTGTCCCCCGCGTGTGGCGCCCTGGCACGCCGGCTACCGACACTGACAAGTCTGCGGCTTGATTGTATGACGATGGAGTGAAACAGCCTGTGCTCGCTTCATATTTTTTTGTGCGTACACATGGCCAAGCTGGCTGATTGGTCTCCGTTGCCTCGATTCAATTCGGCATTGGGCCAAGACTGCCGTTCTTTTTTTTCCCAGCATATCTTTGATATCTCTTTGCTTTGTCTGTCGTTTTTCTCGCCTCTTTTTTTCTACCCTTTCGCTTGTTGTGCCTTGCTCGTTTTTCACTGGCCTAGTCTCTTGTTCTCTTCTTTTCTCGCCACTTTGCCCGCATTGTCTCTTTTGCTGATCGCCCAAACCGACCAAGACAATGAAGACAAAAACCGGCCAATCAGATTGTCTTGCTTCTCTTTCTTGTCTTTGCTCCAAAATGATTTTTTTTTGGCTGCATCTTGACATATTTCTTTTCTTCTGCTCCTTCTGCTTTGCGAGCTTCCTTCCTATTTTGTTTCATTTTGCATTCTCTGCGATTCGCTTGCTTTCTATGATCTTCGCCTCTGTTTTTTCTTGCTCATCTTTGCTCTTCCCTGTTCTTTTTCTTACTCAGCGCATCACAACAACAACAAGTCTCGGCCTTGCTGGATAACACTACAGCATCGCACAGCATTTATATGGGTGTTCCCCATCAAGGTGCACCTTATTTCGGCTTCGGCTCTCGAAGGACGATTTCTATTGCATTTTTATTTCTTTCCTTTCTGCCTTTCTGCCTTTCTGTGTCCTCTTGGGCTACTTTCTCTCTCGTCTTTGCTTTGCCTTTCTTTTGCTTCTCGGCTGCGTTTTGTCTTTATGCTCTTTTGTTCTCTTTTTTCTGTCTCTGTCTCTGCTTCTGCTTCTACTTTCGCTGTTCAGTTTGTCGACTATTTAGACACCGAGAATCCTTTGGAATGGGTTGATTTTCGGTTGGTGATGTGGGGGATGGAAGAAGCGCCTCTTGCTGGTTGCTTCTCGGTTGGTTTTGGTGTGGTTTGCTTTTGGCGCAATCTCACGATGTTGATGATGATGATGATGATTTGTTTTTCCACTCGCGTGGCTGATAATGATATGATATAATGAAATTGAAATCTATGCTTTTACCATAATGTACGTCATTGGCGTGGATCCAGTGGTGTAGTCGTGAAAATAATGAACCCTATATTGACACTTGTAACCCTTGCAACAAAACCTCAATAAAGTTGGCACGTGTTAATCTATGTCTCGATGAAACGTAAGTTAGCTTGAATCAAAGACAAACAAGAAGCGAGGTATACATACGATGTGTAAGAAAGGGCCACTGAAGCTGATATGTGTAGATAGGCCATCGCATAGCCATACTACGTGTATTTTTGTAGGGCCAATAATGAACAAGTTGATAGGGAGTTAGCTACTATATAGGAAGGTTCTCTTTCATGTTGCAGCCTACTAGTTTATCTTTTTCGGGTTGTTGCTAAAAGTAGATGACAAATCTCAACAAAGGAACCTTGATGGAGCGAAAATTACATGCAAACGCACACCATCACGGCAAATCCTGGGAGAGGGTAAAGTCGTATCCAGCCTTTGCTTTTCTTTGAAGATCTAAAGTACTACCTTCTATCTCATGAATGATGCAGTTTTCCTAAACACGATGATGTGCCTGCCTATGCATGATTCTGTCTATGTATGTACATTCAGACACACATGTACACCCGCTTGTCGCATTCAAGTCACAAACGAGCATGTACTAAAGTTGTTGGCCTGTACCTAGAGTCACAGCTGAGATGTGACTGCACAAAAAAAAGTGATGAGGGGGGAGGTTGGGTCTCATTCCGTCCCCAAAAGACAGCCCGTTGTGAATGCTGCTGCCCGAAGCAGCACCTGTCACTTTTAACTTGGACATCGCTTAACTACTTGATCCTTCCTTGATGTGCCACAGCTAGTCACTCCCAGGCAGATAGAGCGAACAAACACTATGAACGGCCCCAACAGAAACAGAAAGATACATGATACTTTGATTTCAAGTAGCATGGAACATGTATGATTTGAACGTGTGTGTGTACGTGTATTTTCTACGTGGTGCTATCTCTGGGTCTGCGTGCGATTAGCATCTTGATATCGCATGAAAGATAGTCCCTCCCTGTCTTATGTAAGCAACAAATCAAAATTGATACACTTCACTTTGTCACTTGGAGTTGAAGATGTCGTCTATCGTTCAGACAATACATCTCGCATGCGTAGGGCTCCCTAGGATACAAACTGTACGCACTAATGTGGCGGTTTCAAAGAAACTCACATGGTGATGTCTGTCCCTTCGCACTTGGCACATATCCATTCCACACTAGAAGCAGTGTGATCTTATTCTATCACACAAAAGCCTGGCCAATCTTTCACAATGAGGCCAAAGTGCGATTGTGAACAATAGACAAACGCAATGAATGGGCGTGCCATGTATTACGCGATAAGCCGAGGCAGCGTTTTGCACTGGGGAGATCTTCTTCCGTTGCCACAGACTCCGCTGCCGGGCATTTCGACTCTTTTGTGCCTGTCGTGCGAACAAACAAAGAGCCCAAGTGGTGGGCCTAGGCCAGTATACCCGTCCTTGGTGAACCGGAGATAACTTCTCCGAGCGGAGGTCAAAAATATATAGGCCGATCCTGTGTAGTTCCTGATGGCGCATTGCGGGCGGGTTTGCCCTTCTGGTACTTAGTCAGTAGCAGTGTTCGACCTTTCTGTTCCCATCTGATAAGCCAGGGGTATCTTCGGTTTGGCGTGACATGCGGAAAAAAACTAGCAATGTGGATTATTGTTACGTTTTGTTTCTAGAATTTCACATCGGAGTCCTCCACCGCCGAGGAATTCTACTGGTAGGGAGTTGCGGGCTGCCGCCAACGGGAAGGTGGGTAGCACAGGGTACGTATGCCATGTACTTGCAAACACTTGTATGTATGTCCATGTCACATCAGTCAGTGTCTGTGTTTTAGTCAGGCTCCTTATCATGGCACACACATCAACGCAAACCCGAATGTACCATGTACATGCCTCTATGCACTTACATGTAAGTGGCACACTTGCACTGGTTAGTGAGACGCTTGTAGTAGCACAACTCCTCAACAACAACCATCACATGTAAGAATCACACTTATAACGGCAACTACTATCCATCAAGTTGATCCCCAAGAAGTTGCTCACGTCACACTTGTCACTTCCTGCCAAATGAAAATCCACCCCTATGGCATGTCGTTTCCTATTGTGCTTGGACATGGCTTCATTCCTCAATCCCATCCAGCTTTTTTGTGAAAGATCAGCCAATCACGGTGGCGTAGGCTAAGCTATCTTGCCCAAGACGGAGAAGGAGGCGGATGATAGGCAAGAACAGTTGCTCATTCTGAGATGTGCAAGTGCAAGTGCAAGTGCAAGTGCAAACACACACTGCAATGCAAGCCCGGCAGACATGATTGTAGTTGTAGTCGTACTGGGCAAGTACAGAAGGCGGTGAAAATCGTCCCAGCGACGAGATGGATGGTCTAGACTCATTAGGAGAGAGGGGACAAAAGATGGCGAATCATGAGCTCAACGTAAGAATAGAGACCAAAAGATGCAGAGAAAAGTAGCAAGTACTTACTTAACTAAGTACATCCAAGTGTACATGAAGTGATAGTGGTAGTCGGTCACTTGTAGATCCCCTGATTAATTCCCACTTTTTCCTGTTCTGGGGTTCCTGGATAACACACCAACAGCGCAGCAACAACACAACACAAGCCCCCCTCAAGGGTTCATTTTCTCAGTGCCAACTTGCCATTCAAAAGAGACCCCTTTCCGCCTCTTTAGCTCCTTCTCTAGCCTTGCTTCTCTCTCTCTCCCTCTCTCTCTCTCTCTTCCTCCACCACACCAAAGCAACTTTTGTTCTTCTCTTTTCTTCTCTCCTTTTTCTTCTTCTTCTTCTCCTTCTCCTTCTTCTCCCGCTTCAACACTTCAGCTTCACTTCACGTCTTTTCGACTTCCCTTTCTTCTTCTTATACCCCTCCTTTCTTCTTCTTTTTTTTTTTAATACCCCACCACAAAAATGTCTGCTCGTCCTCAGAACATCGGCATCAAGGCCATTGAGATCTACTTCCCCAGCCAGGTGAGAATCAATAAAAAGCCGAATTGATGGCCCTTGTTGCCGTCCTTTTTTTCTCCTCCAATCTGCATTCCAGTTGTCTAACATCTTATCTTTTCCTCTCTACAGTACGTTGAGCAGACCGAGTTGGAGAAGTTCGACAATGTCAGCACTGGAAAGTACACCATTGGCCTTGGCCAGACCAGCATGAGCTTTTGCGACGATCGGGAGGGTATGTTCACCAAAACCCCCCCTCCTTTTTTTCTTTTTTCTTTTTTTATGCGTCTGCGATTTCTTCTTCTTTGTTGGGAATTGTACCCCGCCATTTCTTCAACCATATACAAGCAAACAAAATAAGGACAGCGGCGGCTATTCCTGTGAAACAAAACCTTGGCCCTGGCTCTCGTCTCGGCCTTGGTCTCTTCGCCTCCCCTGTTAAAAATCTTGTTTCCTGGCGCTTCTCTGTCTTTATGCGATATTGCCTTGTGTGCATCTCCGTGATGGCCTTGCGATCTCCAAGATCTACTTGTTGCCCACGGCTGTTTTCACGCAAATTCAAAGGCTAACCACCATGTGATTCTCGACAACTACAGACATCTACTCTATGGCCCTGACCGTCGTCTCGAACCTGATCAAGAAGAACAACATCGATGTCAACAACATTGGCCGCATGGAGGTCGGTACCGAGACCCTTCTGGACAAGTCCAAGTCTGTCAAGACTGTTCTGATGCAGCTGTTCGGCGAGAACACCAATATTGAGGGTGTTGACACTGTCAATGCTTGCTACGGTGGTACCAATGCCTTTTTCAACAGTCTGAACTGGGTTGAGTCCTCTGCCTGGGACGGCCGTGACGCCATTGTCGTTGCCGGTGATATCGCCCTGTACGCCAAGGGCAACGCCCGCCCTACCGGCGGTGCTGGTATCGTTGCCATGCTTGTTGGCCCCAACGCCCCCATTGTTGCCGAGCCCGGTCTGCGTGGTACCCACATGGAGCACGCTTACGACTTCTACAAGCCCGACCTCGCCAGCGAGTACCCCTACGTCGATGGTCACTTCTCTCTGACCTGCTACACCAAGGCTCTCGATGCCGCTTACCGCGCTTACTGCAAGCGTGAGGCCCAGCAGAACGCCGGTGCTGAAAAGCCCACGCTCGACCGCTTCGACTACATGTCCTTCCACGCTCCCACCTGCAAACTGGTGCAGAAGTCGTACGCCCGTCTTCTCTACCTCGAGTACCTGACTAACCCTGAGAGCGCTGTCTTTGCCGAGGTTGCGCCCGAGCTGCGCGACATGGACTACACCAAGTCTCTGTCCGATAAGGCTGTTGAGAAGACCTTCATGGCCCTGACCAAGAAGGCTTTCCAGGAGAAGGTCAATCCTGCCATCCAGGTTGCCACTCTGTGCGGCAACATGTACTGTGGCTCTGTCTGGGGAGGTCTGGCCAGTCTGCTGGCTCATGTCGAGGCTGCTGACCTTGCTGGCAAGCGCATTGCTCTCTTCAGCTACGGCTCTGGCCTGGCTGCCTCGTTCATGTCTTTCCGTGTTGTCGGTGACGTCGCTCCTCTTGCCAAGGCTCTCGACCTGAAGAACCGCCTGGCCAGCCGCCGGGCTGTCGCTCCCGAGACCTACGATGCTGTAAGTGCTTGTTTGTTTTCGTCTACGCAGTGCCTATCCAACAACATGCTAACACACAGTGACAAACTCCAGATGTGCGAGCTCCGCCACAAGGCCCACCTCCAGAAGGATTTCACGCCTGTGGGTGACGAGTCGACCATTGTTCCCGGCACTTACTACCTGGAGCATGTCGACGACATGTTCAAGCGTTCCTACAAGGTCAAGGCCTAAGCTTTCTATTCGAATATGAAAAACAACTGCAATATTTCTTTTCCGCGTTTGGCAACGAACTTGCTTTATTAGACTATGATGAACGAAAGTTGGGGGAAGATGAAAAGAAATCTTCCTCGCCCCAGACAAGACGAGCTCTTTTTTTCTTTTTTTACACTACCACTATTCCCATGCCCACTAATGTTTTCTTATATTTCTTTTTCTGTTACTTTTTTTCTTTTCCTGCACCTATCATGCAATATTCAGTTTATATCATGATGCTACGTTTGCTCTTCTCTGTACTCGGATATTGACTCATCTTTTTTTCTTCTTTTTTCCTTTTTCTGAAACTCTTTTTATTTGGGTTTTCTTTGGTCGCCTTCTTTAGATGTCTGGATATGGGGAGAACCTTGGTCCATCGATACCATAGAATGAACATGTTGCTGCTTGGCTTTGAAACGTGTAGACTGCCACCACTAGACTATCATGTGCATGTCTCGGTAATCGGTGTGAAGATTACTGTACTCGGCCAACAACAGGACACATCACATTTATACATCACTCTCACACACAGTTTATTCACACGGCCGAGCAAAGTGTTCCAAGACGCACACGTAAACAAATCTTCACCAACTAAAAAGGAAACAGCTAAAACGAATACACTAATCATACAAGTAAGTTGGCAAACCAGCTTTCAACAGCCTCACATTCTATGAGGTCTCGGGCTTGTACTTCCACTCAGAGTTGCGGTGAATGCGGTAATCTCTGCTCTTGATGCTCTTCACAAGACCAATGATTCCTCCAATAGGCCGGCGAGATTTGATGGACCGGTTGTGGGCAGCGCTCACCTTGTCAGCCTCGGGCACATTGACCTTGACCTTGTCGTAGACCGAGGGCAGGTGGGTGGCGTGGTACTTTTTGCGCAGAGTATCATACCAGTCACGGCCGTAGATCTTCCAGAACTCAGCCTCGTCGTAGTAAGTGTGGGCGTAGAACCACTTGTGGCCGCCAACCTCCTGAAGCTTCTGCTCAAGCTCGCGGTTCTTGGCAACAAAGGCAGAGCGGGTCGACGGACCCCAGCCCCAAAGACCAAGGTTGAGCATCTCGTTGGTGGATTCGCCGTCGGCATGGGGATGGAAAGTCGGGGGAGGAGCGCGCTTCAGCGGGCACAGCCAGAGGGGCCAGATGTTGAACGAGTCAGCCGTGTAGTCGATGAATTCTTCAGCCTTGGAATACGGCAGGCCCATGTCCTGGACGACAAAGCGAGCCGACTCTCCACTTCCGTGAAGAGCGCGGTACAGCATGCGCGTATGCAGGAAGTCATTGAGGAGCCAGCGGGTAAAGCGGTTAAACGGAACAACCTTGAAGTAGTCAAAGGCGGCAGCACCAACCCAGAAACCACCACGATCGTAGCGGAACAGGTACTCAGCAAGCGGGATGTAGTCAACAATCGGGGCAGAAACAGAAGCGGAGGCGGAAGAAGCGGAAGCGGCAGCAGAAGGGGCAGAGCGGGTACGGTCGGCAACATGCAGGTAGAACCAAGGATCACGAGCATGGCTAAAGGTTTGGACAGGGTGGTCAGCGGGCTTCTCATCGGTGAGCTCGCCGGTGATGACAACACCATGGTCCTTGGAAAACAGGATGCCATCGACGTAGTCGTTGGCCTTGTTGGCAGTCTGGGCGCGGACAAGGGCCACAGCTTCAGAGACCGAATTGGCGCGGTGGTACGTGGTCTTGACATAGCGCTTGGCCTCCATCAGCTTGAGCGTGATCATGGTGGTGATGCCCAGGGAGCCGACAGCGCCGGCCGCGCCCTTGAACAGGTCGGCATGCTTGGTGCGCGAGGTCTCAACAACCTCTCCGTTAGCAAGGACCATCTCAACCTTGTCGATGGTGTCGTCAAAGTACCCGTGCTTGAACGACGAGCTTTCGCCGGCAGTGCCGGCATAGCCGCCACCGGCAGTGATTCCGGGAAATTCCATGACGACAGGCGGGACCAGGCCATGCTTCAGGGTGGCCTCGACAAGGCGGTCCATGGGCACATTTGGCTCGACAAGCGCAGTGCGGGTGTTGCGGTTCACGCTGAGGACATTGTTCAGGGCGCTGATGTCTACACTCTGGCCGGCCTTTCTGGCCGGACGGGTGCTGTTGGTGGAGCCGTGGAAGATGCGGTAGGGCTCTTTCTTGTCGAAGAATTGCCGCACGGTGTTGGCGATAGTGCCGACGACTTTTTTATGGCGTTCCATTTTTCTTCTCTCAATAGGTCGTCAATGGCTGGAGAGAGGAAAATCAGACAGAGGGAAAAGAGAAAAAAAGAGAGACGCAGGCCTTTTTAAAGAGCGGCAGCTACTTGGCCGTTCTTTCCTTCCCTGACTCGTTTTTTGTTGAAGTTTGAAATCCTGCATGCCATTGTTTTGCTTTGTTAAATTGGCAGGCGGCAGAAAAATTCTAGACCCAGCCTGCCGGCCGTGGGGACCAAACACCAACAAATAGAACCACGCAACGCAGCGAAGCGCACGGCAAGAGCAAAAAAAGAAAACGGGAAGGCACACGCAGCGGTGACAAACGAAGCATCGTACGGCATGTTGAGTGGCAAAGACAAACGGGGAGACAAACGGAACGCCAAACGCAGCCATGAAGAAGAGGAAATTACTACATTTGATTTCGTGATTTTGTTGAAATGCAAGATTCAACCAAGACTGGAAGAGCAACTACGTTTAGGTAGACGCACGCATGTGCGGCCCAACAAGTCCACCGGCCTCTGCTATCGCCTTAGTCAGAATTGGCGTCATAATTTTCATGCCTGGCGCGTTGTGTAGCCCACGAACGCACGTCATCGTCATCAAACGAGCTCAAGGCGCTGAAGTCCAGAGGCGCCTCTTCCAACGTCTTTGCCTTGATTTCCGTCGCACTGGACTCGAGCGCAGCTGGCTCTTCAACTGCGGCCCGGATAAAGCCGGTCCAGGCACTGAAGCACCGCCGTGCTCCGGGGTTGGGCAGTATCATGGCAAAGCAATGCGGCATTCCCTCATACTCCTCGAACACGACCTTGACGCCTTGCTTGTGGAGCTTCTGCGTGAAGTGTTTGATGCCGCTGGACAGAACCTCCCAGCCTGAGCAGATGTACATTGGGGGTGCCCCCTCCCACCCTTCAGCGATCACGGGACTTGTGAGAGGGTGGTCTACGAGGCCATCAAGACAGTACACGTGACTGCGGCTGGTGGTAGTGTGGGTGTTCCACGCTTCACACTCCGGGGCATTTTTCCAGACTTCAAAGTCACCGGGTAAGTAGTCGTATTCGGCAAATTCCCCAATGTCAGGAAAGCTCATGCTAATATCACACCAGGGCGAGTTTACGGCAACGCCAGCTGGCAGAGGGACATCTCGAGGCTCGCCGTACCACGGGATCTGGATCTTCCGCTGATTCAGCTCCAGCAGCGTCTTGGTGAGAACCAAGGCCAGGTTTCCACCGGCACTACAAGGGAGGGGAGGGGCATGGCGTTAGGTGAGGGTCCAGACACGGTATATACAGAGAGACTTACCTGTCGCCCGAAAACACAATATGCTCTGGTAGAACGGCCTTGTGGAACGCTTCTGGGGGTGGATACAGGAGCGTGAGATATGACACTAACGCGTCCAGCAGTGCCGAGGGGAACGGGTTTTGGGGTGCCAGACGGTACCGCACCGAATAGACGCGGCCTCCAGTGTCCCTGGCCAGCCTCTTGGCAGTATCACGATGCGTGGCTGGGTCCAAAAGGTAGTACGCACCGCCGTGGAAGTACAGCACTGTCGTTGGGCTAGTACACTCTTGGTTCATCGCGTTGAACTTGGCCTTCTCGTCAACATCCGGCGGAGGCTCGTCATCAGCAACCCCGGCCCGATATCCCGTCCATTCCGCTTCTACAGCGGCAAGATTCAGAGTCAACTTGCCGTCTGGCGTTGAGCGTTTTAGCATGGCATCATAGTCCAGCGGGTTGGGACTGAGGTCCTTGATCAGATGCAACAGGATATCACGTATGTCGGCTTCAGGCGGGCCGGGTGACTTGTAGGTGCTGATCCAAATACGGCCCTGGATAGGGGGCACGTTCATGGTGATTTTCTGGGACTCGGTGATAGACCTCGCCGGGTTTGGGCTGGCAAAGGTGCGCATCGCCGACATGATGAGGAGGCCCTTGTAGTCGTGATACTGCGACAGCTCCTCCAGGCCGGTAAAGTGAAGAATGGTGGTGCGCAGCGCGCCGGGAAGAAAGGGCAGTGCCTCCTTGGCAGTGCCGAAGAGTGTCTGAACAGAGGAGAGGACCATTGTGTATGGAGGAGATGGGTGGTCTGGATACACGGTAAGGAAGATTGACGTTGTGACCGTCAAGGGTACGCACTCATCAATCTAATAAATAAGCTTCTTTATAACAACAAGTGCATAAATCTATACAAGCCAATCCGGCGGCCGAGGTTCAACTACGTCAGAGTGTTGGGCACCGTTTTTAGTGCACATGGAAGCAGCGGATAGTGGCTTGTGGGCCCCTGTAAGCCTGGAGATGACCGCTAAAGGCAAGGGCTATGTGCACTATAATTTCAGCTGGCCAGTGGCACGTGAAGACAAGATAAGATGCTTGGCATGAGACAAGTCGACGTGCGCTTCAAGAGCCGCGGATATTAATTTAGTATATGTTGGACAGTATGTAAATGCACATTGCAAGCAATCGCGGTAGAAAATAACAATCGCTCATGAAAAGACAGCCAAGCTACAGCAATGAAAGAAAAAGAAAGAAACACATGGGGAGGATCTTTCAGTATACACCAAACAACTCTAGTACCAGAACTCTAGTACCAGAAGCTCTGGTATCAGAAGGCCACCCCAACCCCGTCGACATCAACCAACTACCGTGCCCTCACTTTACGCGCCCTCAGCAGCAAGTTGCCAGGCGGGGATCTTGGCCTTGCCGCCGCTGGCAGTGTTGCCAAAGGGCGACGCGCGGGGAGCCGGCACTGCGGGGGCAGAAGCGGCGGCAGACTCGGCAGAGAATTCGGGCGATGCCACAGCAACAACGGGGGGAGACGGAGGAGACGAGACGCCAAGCGCGGCCACGGATACCGGAGCAATGGGCGCGGGAGCAGGGGCCGCAGTCACGCGGGTGATGAGGGTCTTGAGGCTGAGCAGCTCAGCATTGATCTCCTTGAGACGCGCGTCGGTAGAGTTCTTCTGCTCGTCCACCAGGTTGGGGATTTTGTTCGTCAGCACACGGACTTCCTCGCGCAGGTCGCGCATCTTGTCCTGACGGTCGCGCGATGACGTCTTCATCTCGGTGATGACAGAGTCGAGCTCGGCCAGGGCGGCGTCGAGCTTCTCGGTGCGTTCTTGCTCGGCACCCTTGAGCTTGTCGGTGTCAGCAGCGAGCTGTTCGACAAGGGCAAAGGCGCGGTCGAATTGTGAGTCGAGGTGGGTCTTGTCGTCTTCCAGTTGCGAGGGTGTAGGAGGTGCGATGAGGGGGTAAACGTAGCGCTGAAAAGGGGGGAGGGATACTGTTAGCTGGCGCTCTTCCTTGGTGGCATACTCCTTCCAGAAGGGTCATCTAGACTAGACGTACCTTTCCAAGCGCATAGATGCCGTAGCCGACACCGCCCATGACAGTTGCCATGATGAACCAGTCCCGCCAGTCTCGAGGGGGCACGGCGGGGGGCTGTTGCTGGTAGTTGGCGTATTGGGCATACTGGGGCTGGGGTTGTGGGGTATATGTTTGTTGCGCGGGCGCGGGCGCGGGTGCCGATGACGATGCCGGGGCCGGGGCGGCAGACTGTGTATTTGGTGTAGGATAAGCAGCGACCGGGCTGGAGCTTGCCCTCGTCAAGGCGGCATCGATCTCTTCTTGTGTGAGGTTCTTCTGGCGTAGAAAGGCGATGCGGTTCTCAACGGGAGACTGCGCGACGCTGGCTTCTTGGAGGAATTGGGCCTGTTGGGGGGGGGGTCAGCAACAGACGGAAAACATCATGGGAGTTCTCGTTTCGGGAGGCAGCTTACGGCTGAAGCCACCAGGGCCTCTCGGATGGCCATTTTCAGTGTGTGTGTGTGTGTGTGTGTGTGTGCGTGTTCGTGTTCGTGAGGGTGGCTGGGTGAGTTTAGGAAACAAGAGGCAATGACAGAAGATTCAGGGAAATAAAAAGGAGTAGACGGTACGATGAAGCGCGCCGAGATATTTAGAGCGAGTGTATCGTCACAAAGCAAAGACAAGGCCAGGCAAAGCTTCACTAGCCGAGACCGAGGCAACTTTTTGCTGGCGTCGCATCAAATCCATTGCGCGACGGGGAGTAAGGAGTGAGAATAGTGGCAGCTGCTGACAGCTGCAGGACTGTCCTGTCACGTGCCTGGGCTACGAGCTCAAGTGGGGATCTAGCTGCGTCCAATGACAGGGTTCAAATCGCGGTTGTTTGTTTACAAAGGCGCTGGCCTACTGGGTAACAACAACAGTGAATGAAAGCTCCAGAGGCCCCCCCTTGCACACCAAAAAAGTTGGATCAAAGCAAAGGCATTCATTTCACTGACGATTTTTCCTTGTTTTTTTTTTCGTCTTTTTCCTTTTTTATTCGCTTTCGCATCTGACTGGTTCCCTTACCTTGGCATATTTGCCTGATACCCCTCACCTGTCCTCCTTCCGTTTGTGACTACGTTCCCGTTTTCGCGATAATTTCTGCGCCACATTTCTCGTTGTATGAGGCGCATGACAAACAGCGGCGCCTTCCTTCTTTCACGACCCATCGCCAACTCCTCTTTCTGCTCCTGCTCCTGCTCCGAGTAGTTGCCCGCCATGTCTCAAGACCCGGGCATGTGGAGCGTCCGGCGCCCGCGCGAAGTGAGTCGCAGTTTCCGCCGCCTTGTTTTCTGGTCGTTGTCTTATCTTCGCCTTGTCCTTGTCCTGCCTTCAGTCTTGTCTTTGTCCTTCTAACCGTCTCTCTGTCTTGCTCCATCTCAGACTCTCGCAGCTGTCGGCCACAACAACTCCAATCTGCCACAGCCTTCCACGTCCGGCCTCAAGCGCAGCAGCATGGCCGCCGGCATGACCTTTAACAACCACGGCCGCTCCCTCTCCGGGTCGCGCCAATCACTCGCCATGTCTCGACCAGCCCAGCCCGGCATGTTTGCGCGCCCGTCCATGGGCCCCAGCCACGCCGACTCGGGCTTCTCGTCCGTCAAACGCACCTCGACCTTCCAGAACAAGCCCTTCGCCACGCCCTCCATGGGCACTGCCCTCGGCTCAACCCCCAGTGGCGCCATGACCGAGGCCGACCGCCGCAGCAGCATCTACCGGTCCCGCATCTCCGCGCCCGGCCATGCCCCGCACCAGAGCTTCTTCCAGGCCGCGCCGCAAGTGGCCGGTGTCCCGCGCGACCCGCGCCCGCTCAAGGACCGGTCGTACCAGGCGCGCATCGGCCAGGAACTCGTCGACTACATGGTGCAGTACAACTTTGAGCAGGAGATGAAGCACGTGCTGTCGCAGAACATCATGAAGTCGCCAACACAAAAGGACTTCAACTACATGTTCCAGTGGCTCTACCACCGCATAGACCCCAGCCACCGGTTCCAGAAGAACATTGACCAGGAGGTGCCGCCCATCCTCAAACAGCTGCGCTATCCCTACGAAAAGTCCATCACCAAAAGCCAGATCGCCGCCGTCGGTGGCCAGAACTGGAGCACGTTCCTCGGGCTGCTGCATTGGATGATGCAGCTGGCGCAAATGCTGGACGGCTACAGCGGCCACCGCTACGACGACGCGTGTCTGGAGGCCGGCATTGACGTCAGTGGCGACCACGTCATCTTTGGCTTCCTAAGCCAGGCCTACCGCGACTGGCTGGCCATGGACGAGGACGTGGGAGACGAGGACGCCGAGAGACTGCTCGCGCCACATGTGGAGAACATGGCCTTGGCCTTCAAGGCATCCAACTCGCAGTACGCGTCGGAGCTCGAGGCTCTAGAAGCCGAAAACGCGCGGCTGCAGAACGAGATTGAGGAGCTCGAAAAGAAGACGCCAGATCCAGCCATACTCGACAACAACTTCAAGATCATGGAGGAAGACAAGGCCAAGTTTGAAGAGTACAACGCCGTGGCAATGCAACGCACGGAAAAGTACGAGGCGCGCATCGGCGTTTTGCAGGAGGAGCTAGACAAGATGATGCAGGAGCTCAAGGACGCCGAGGACGAGCGCCGCGGGCTGCAGCGCGTCGTCGACGACCAGGGAATCAGCATGCAAGACATTGACCGCATGACGGCCGAGCGCGAGCGGCTGCAGAAGGGCATCGAGGTGTCGTCGGGGCGGCTCGAGGAGGTCAAGAAGAAGGTGGCGGAAAAGGAAGCCGACGCCAGCAGGCGGCTGGACGAGCTCGAGCGCATGGTCGACAAGTACAACACGCTGGCATACCAGATTGGGCTCATCCCGTCGTCTGCAATCAACGCCGAGGGCCACAACTACGAGCTGCAGGTGGTGGTCAACGACTCGGACTTTACGTCGACCAATCTGCTGATGAAGGGCTCGGCCAGCTCGGCCAGCGACCGGCTACTCGCGGACGCCACCACCGGCTACCAGCCGGCACACATACTCAACCTGGACCTGCGCGGCAAGGTCAAGAACAACTTTGCGCAGCTCCGCAAGAACATCTCAGACCGGCGGTCGGCGGCCATGGATGCCATGATGAAGGACCACGAGCTGCTGGACGGCATCAAGGAGGCCATCGAGGACAAGCGCAACGAGGTGGAGGCGCTGGAGCACCGCGTGCGCGCCGCCGAGGAGGAGTACGAGAAGACGCGCGAGGTGACGACGGCGCAAAAGATGGGCTCGGACGCGCAGATTGAGAAGATGGAGAAGGAGCTGGCCAAGATGCGCGCCGGGCTGTCCGAGTCGGTGCAGCTGATGGAGCAGCGCGACATGAACACGAACATTGAGTGAGTGCCTCTGGAGATGACTGTAGAGAGATGCGGACGTGCTAACCAGCCGGGCGGATACAGGTACGAGCAGCTTGTCGTGCGGGCCAACGCGCTGCGCGAAGAACTGCACACGGAGATTGACCGCATGCTCAACGACGTCATCAAGTTCAAGATCCACGTGCAGAAGAACCTCGACGACTACGAGGGCTTTGTGGCCGACGAGCTGGAGAAGGAGCTGGGCAGCGAGGAGATGGTGGAGGACGACAGGATGTGATTTCTTGATTTATTTTTTCTTTTTCTTTTTTTCGTTTTCTTTTTCTTTTTTTTTTTTCTTTTTTTCTTCTCTTCTCTTCTTTTTCTGTCGAATACCGCCTCTGTTCTTTTTCCCCCTTTTTTTCCTCTTTTTCCCTCTATTTTTTGCTATTTTTCCCCATGATTACCCCTCTCGCTTCCTGTTCCTAACGACGACCACGATTTCCTCTTTTCTTGGTGTTTTCACGCCGTGTCTCACTTATTTTCTGGTGTCCTGAAATCCAAGGCACAAATATATCGCGACTGTGTTATTTGCCACTCGAGCATCTCCTCCAACTCTGCCTGCATTTTGCGTGATTCTAGCTTGTCTCTAACAACAGCCTTTCCTAAACTCCGCTGCCCGGCTATTTTCATCCTGCTGCATGCACTCTACTCACAATGGGCCGCCCGCTTCATCCCGCCACCGCGGACAAGGACACTGACGCTGTCCAGCCGCCGAACCCCGCATCCACAGCCTCGGCTCCGGCCTCTACCTCGACCTCCGCCTCGACCGCCCCCCCGTCGTCCTCTACACGTCCGCCGGCCCTCGGCTATGGCGCCGGCGCCGACACCGGTGCCGGCGTCACGCGGCCCAAGACACAAGAAGAGCTGGAAGCCGATGCCCGCTACGCCGAGTTGATGGAGGAGGAATACGCCAAGCGCGACGGTGGTGCTTGAAGACCGACGTGACAGCCGATGATAACCGCTAGGACGTGCTGCTGGCTGTGTTCTTTGGTGGCTGCTGTGGCGAGTAAATACAAGCACAATGATGTGACACAGGCAGTCATATAATATACGTAATTGGCACAACCTTGAAGCCACGTGTCTTCTCCCGATCTGTTCATGACGGCTGTCGCAGTCGTGCCAGTGCAGCCGCAATGCCACTGGACAGCGGCGGGTCCGAGTCTTTGTCCTGGGCAGTAGTGTGTGTTTGTTGTGGCTCTTCGAGAGCGCTAGACGACGGCTTTGGGACTGTTGCCGCTGTTCCAATTGGAATCGCCCTCTGCAATACTGCAGCTCTCGCTGTTGTTGCTGCTGTTGCTGCCGTGGCCCCCGCTGGAACACCGCCCTGTCCGCCGCTGCTGCTACGCCCTGGCACGCTCAGAATGTCCAGCTTGGACGCCTTGCGCGCGTGAAACGGCTCGTCCACCACGTCCAGCCAGCGCTTGACCTTGACATCGCCCCAGCCGCCCACCATGCTCAGCCGCTCGGCATCGGCATTGATGCCGCCGCGCAGGCTGCCAAAGTTGGTGATGAGCGACAGCGCCTCGGTGCGGTTCAGCCCCGGCACGGCCGTGACGAGGCTGAGCACGCGCTCCATGTAGTTGGACCCCTGCTGGCCCTTGATGGCCGCAAAGTTGCTGTGCTCCATCTGCTTGTATGTCTCGAGGTAGTGCGCGGCCTCCTGCACGGACCAGCAGCAGATCAGTGTCACGTTGTTGACCATGGACGTCTTGGCTAGCTCGCGCAGGGAGTCGTGGTGGTCGGCGATGTCGACGAGCGTGAGCACGACGCGCAGCTCGTATTTGCCCTGGAGGTCTTGGATGCGTTTGTAGATGTACTCGGGATGCAGGCGGTGGTACTTGAGACTGCAGCGGCAAGGCCTGGCGTTAGTAAGGGGACATCTGTATTCGTATTCTCCTGCTTGATTCACGCGCCTCAGGAACAGCGCACATGTCGTCACGCCCAGCACATAGTCGGCCACGATATCGCCATACTCCCACGCACACTTCTTAAAGTGCGTGAGAACGGGGTTGCCCTTCTGGCGCATCGATACGACAATCGCAGAGCCCGAGCTCGGCTTGGCCAGTGTCCGGGGCTTTGGCTGCACGATTTTGGTTGCCGGGGGTGCTGCTGTTGCTGCGGCAGAGCCCGAGGCCGGGGCCGAGGCCGGGGCCGAGACCGGGGCCGAGACAGGGGCCGCCGCAGAGGCTGCAGAGGCCGTCCTACCCGCTGGCGCAGCTGGCTGAGCGGCAAGTCGCCGAGGCACCGGCTGTTGGATCTTGGCTGGCCCAGGCTGGTCGGCAGATGAGCCGCCCGGAGCCCGAGACGGTGGCTGGGCATCGCGGACTGTCGCCGGCGTTGGCTTCGACTTGGGCGCCTGTTTTTCGACGCTCTCAAGAGCCTTCATCAGCAAATCATCGGGAAAATCGTCAAAGTCGTCATCCATGACGGCAATAATTCTGTGTGCTTTGTTGGTGGCGTTTGAGGCGTGCAAATGCAGCTGAAGCTGGGATTTAGTAACGTTGACTTGGTTGATGGTTGCTCCGTTTGCGCTAGTATTGGCACTGTGATACGCCCTGTTTTTCGTCATTCCGCACTGTCTATATACTGTGTCTATGACATTTTGTTAACCCTATTAACCCTATTAACCCTAGTGTAGGACCGTCAGCAATCCGACTTCATGACTTGCCCGCATTCGTTCACTCAAGTCCCTCTTCATTCCTGCACAAACAACGCTTTTCTGGCCATGGAACACATCACCATCACCGGCTCCCAAACCCGGGACGTCCGCTTCCCCACGTCTCTAGACCGGACCGGCTCCGACGCCATGAACCCGGCCGTCGACTACTCGGCCGCATATTGCATCCTTGAGACCGGCACAAGCCTCCGTGGTCACGGCATGGTACGTGCCCCCCAGTTATTAGTCACATCCTGCTAACAGTACCGCTGCAGACATTCACCATTGGTCGAGGCAACGATATTGTGTGTCGCGCCATCAACTACATCGCAGCGCGGATCCATGGCATGAGTCTAGCCCAGCTGGTGTCTGACTGGGGAGCAACCTGGCGCCATCTAGTCAATGACAGCCAGCTCAGGTGGATTGGCCCTGAGAAGGGCGTCATCCATCTAGCCTTGGGCGCAGTCGTCAACGCCATCTGGGATCTCTGGGCCAAGACGCTGGACAAGCCCGTGTGGCGCATTGTGGCGGACATGAGCCCCGAGGAATTCGTGGCATGCATCGACTTTCGCTACATCACCGACGCAATCACCCCCGAGGAAGCCATCCAGATGCTCCAGGAGACCGAGTCGGGCAAGGAAGCCCGGATCAAGGACGCCCTCGACAATACCGCAGTACCGGCATATACCACCAGCGCCGGCTGGCTAGGCTACGGCGAAGCCCGCATGAAGACGCTGCTCCAAGAGACCCTCGACAAGGGCTACACCCACTTCAAAGTCAAAGTTGGCGGCAATCTCGACGCCGACAAACGCCGGCTGTCGATTGCGCGAGACGTCATTGGCTACGACCGCGGCAACGTGCTCATGGTCGACGCCAACCAGGTGTGGTCAGTGCCCGAAGCCATTGCCTACATGCAGGAGCTGGCCGTCTTCAGGCCGTGGTTCATCGAAGAGCCGACCTCGCCCGACGACGTCCTCGGCCACAAAGCCATCCGGGAGGCCCTGCGCCCCCTCGGCATCGGCGTGGCCACGGGCGAAATGTGCCAAAACCGCGTCCTTTTCAAGCAGTTTCTGGCTACCGGTGCCATCGACGTGTGCCAAATCGACGCCTGTCGCGTCGGGGGCGTCAACGAGGTGCTGGCGATCCTCCTGCTTGCGCGCAAGTTTGGCGTGCCAATTGTGCCGCACTCGGGCGGCGTCGGGCTGCCAGAGTACACGCAGCATCTCAGCACCATTGACTACGTGGTAGTTTCGGGAAAGCGCTCGATCCTAGAGTACGTGGACCATCTCCACGAGCATTTTGTGCACCCAGCAGTCATCAAGAACGGCTTTTATCAAACACCACAGGAGGCTGGGTACAGTGTGGAAATGAAGGCTGCCAGTATGGACCGCTTCGAGTTTCCTGGAAAGCCGGGTGTTAGCTGGTGGACGAGTGATGAAGCCCGCGCGGTCCTCGATGCTGATAAGATTTAGGGCCGTTCAACCTTGCCCCTGACTTCGGCCATGTGTAAATTTGAAGGCACACATGGGGGCGTTCCTAAGCCTCCTATGCATAGGCCAGGAACATAAGTACAGCACTGGATGGATATGCTATCGCATCCGGCACAACACAGACCGTGTGTGAAGTGGGTTGGGTGCAACCCCCAAAGGGCTACCGGCAAATCTTGGGCCGTACAAGTTTCACTCGTGTAGTACACAGAAACCAGCCAATCCTCAAAAAAGAAGGAACATCCGAAAGGAAAGCAGTCCCCCTTTAAACCCCCATGAAATAAAGAACATGTCTCTTTGGCTCCGCTGTGCCTCGCTTACCCGCACCGCAGTGATGTTCTATACACGTTTGAAAACACTGCCATATCTACCCGGTGGCTGTCAAACTACTACCAAGTTACAGCCCGCGAATCAGTTGAGCCAGTCTTGCCGCAAAGGTATAGCATGTCTATGAAATCATGGCCAAGTCACACAGCAGCCGATCAGTCAGAGAAAGACAGGTGCCACAGCATCCCCCGAGCAACCTACGCCATCCAGCGCGCCTGTTATTATTCATCATTATCTCTGTGAGCCCCCAAGTCCATGACACGATGGCGCTGTGTCTGATTTGTGTTGTGCGCACGTAACACACACTCACTCACACTCACTCACACCTGGCCATCAGCGGGGAATGTTTGTCAGTCTGCATGCATACTCTGTAAGTGAATCGCGTAGCACAGTGTGCCACTAACGCCATTTTGTTTTGGTGCTGAGCACCTCAAAGAAATAAAGAAAAAAGGCACTCCATCTCTGTAACCTCGCGGATACCATGCCTTCCTTTTTCAAATAAGGATTTGGAGTCCTCGGGGTCGAGTCCCCGAGTCCGCTAAGTCTCCGATTGGTACCTGCCTTTTTCGGCATCTTTGGAATGACTCGGGATTCCAGAATGTCCGGAAAGAGTAGTTGCCTTTCTCGTGCGGAACCCACTTTCAACGTCAATGGACCATTTGTATATGCACAGTACAATGTGCTCGTCTACTGGCCGAGTGTGTATGTACATACGCCCCAGTAATGGCAGTATATGCATTATATGGGTGGTCACAGATGGTGATGTCACAGGCCACAGCCCAGCCCCTCCCCCCCTCTTTCCTCCACCGCACAAGCCCACCTATGACGCCTCCTAGTGGCTTGAGGTGTCTATGATGGGGTTCAGGGCTTTTGTGGCTTTTGGGGCTTTTTTTTGGGGCGCAACAGTCTGCTTTCCCTGTGTTCGGTCTCTTCCCAGAACAGTTATTTCTTGTTCACGATGGGATAGGAAAAGGGAGACGAAAGGAAAATGCGCAAAAGAAAAAGACGACCAAATTCCATGCCAGCCACACGTCCATCTCATGTTTCACGTGTTTTCTTTCTTTCTGCGTCCCAGACGCCACCACAACAGCCCTGTGAATTGACAGCAAAGCCACCCTAGTCCCACCCGCCTTCATGGCCCACTCCCCGACTCTAGGAATAATGAGGGAAAAAAAACGCAGCCAGACCAACTGCGACAAAACAAGAAGGCTATGAGATCATTGAGGCGCAGGCTGGTGTTTTTTTTGCAGCTTGGCCGGGCTGGTGAGCCGTGTTGTTGAAAGGTAGAATACTACGTCAAGCTGGTGGCGTACAGCGAGAGAGACAAGAGAAGGATTTATTTGCTGCTTGTCGGCTTGATAAGGCAGGAGGGGGAGACCTCAGCTTCTTGTCATCTGTCATCGGTGCTTGGTACTCGGTCGATGATGCGCCTCGCAATCTGATACATACATACATATATTGTTCATGTGCGCATTCAGCAGACTCTAGCCACGGAGAAAAGACGGTTGAAGGTGCGTCTTTTGGTCGCCCGTGGCTGCTTCCCTTATCGTTATTGGCTGGCCGCCGGATGATGTATGCTCCGGGTCGGCTAGCTGGAGGCTTCAAGGCGGTCTGGGTCTGGCGCAAGCTTTTTGATATATTTGTTTCTTGCTTTTCCCCTCATTGTCTCTGATAATCACTTGCTGCATTTCATGTAAGGCCTGTCCCGTCCGGTGACCAGCATTTTGGCTTTGGGTTTAGGGGAACACGACACAAAGAAGACAAAAAGACGCCCCTTTTTGCATTGTTTCTCGGCACACTCAGCGGGTTTTAGCATTGGGCTTTGCCCCTGTATGGATTTTTCGGACTTATGTGACACCGGGCTTGATTGCTGTTTTCATGTCTGTGGTTAAGTGTCGGCTACTTGGTCTCATTACGCTTATATGACCGGTTTATGTGTGGAGTGACACACGAGAAGAACGAGAGGACGAGGATAAGGGCAGAGCAAGCAAGAGAGAGATAGAGGGAAGAGACAAAAAGCCTCCGAAGGAAGTAGAAGATAATTGGGGAAGCCCGTCAAAAACGCCTGGTTAAGGTGCCATGAAATTTGACATGACAATGAACAAGCGCCCAAGAACAAAGCGAAGCTTTGATTCGGGGAAACTAAGATTATCAGGAACTTGACACATCAGCGGAATTTTGTCGTCCTGCTTTCTGGGCAGTCAATCACGCTTCCTGACTTGGCAGGGTTTGGCGTGGGAGTGATTGTCTCGTGAATTGATTGGTTCCGTGGCAAGTGGGAGAGTGGAAATTGACAGATAGACTAGATAGAAAGACAAGCCTGGGATGTCTCAGGAACATTTTGTGTGTTAGGGTTGGCGAGGTGAGAACTCAAATATCGCGTCCTGACTAGACTCGTCGTGGTTAGAGCAGTCTGTAGGGTAGCAGGACCCAGTGGCTAGCCGATGCTATTGTTGCTAGAGAGTGAATCGGGATATGGATATGGGATTGGGGCTGGTACTAGTAGCACATGCAGTGAGTAAAAAGCAATAAGAGACGCTAGTTGGCTTGCTGCTCGAGAGTCAACAACAGCCAAGAGCAGCAGAAGAGAGGGGAGGGGGCAATATTAGGGGACTTGATGGGGGCTAAAAGAAAGCCTGGCCAAGAAGCCAGCGCAAACATGCCGAAACAGAAGGGGGGGGAGGGGCATCGACGGGGACAGTATTGTCTTGCGACCCGTCTGCATTCTTGGGGCTGGTGCTATGATGCTCACTACATTTCTCTTCTGCTGTGCCAATGGCGTTCGTTGCTTTTGCTTGGCTAGTTGCGGTGGCCCGCCAGTTGAGGCAAGCCAAGCGGTTACGATTTGGGGGCCAGGAGGTTTTGGGAACTTTCTTTGTTGTTTGTCCCTCTGCCCAGTACCGAACGAGCAAACAGGGCCTGGATCGTGTCTGTCTGGCTTTCTGCCCCTTAATACTGTCCTTTTGGGTGCATGCAGAGCCCTAGGGGCTTGCTGCTGCTCTCTTTTGCTCTTTTGCTCAGTGTCCCTGCATTATTCTTTTGTGGTTGCTGGGTTTTTTTAGTCTTGGTGTTGGCTTGGCTCCGGGTCATCACGCTCGTATTAATGGGGGGCGTGGAAGGGCCTGGGAGGATGAGGGACTTGGGCTTGGCTCGCATGTGTTGTTTTGTTGTTTGTGGACGTGATTGTCGGGGAGGGACTGTATGTTTTTTTCTCTACTCTTTGTGGTTTTCCCCCTTACTTTTTTTGTTTGTCTTTTCCCCTACTTTTCGTGTTTTTTTCTCTTGCTTTTTCTACTGATTTCCCCCCCCTCGTTTTGCATGTGGATTGGCAGCGGAGCAGGAGCAAAGACTAGCACAAAATAACCGACAAGTGGGCTGGGCTTTAGTTACGAAGAATAGCTCTCTAAATAAAGACACGGACGAGGCGTAAGAAGGGCGATGGAAGCCGCTGACTAGGATTGCATTTTCTTCCTGGTTATCACGCGTTGGATGTTATGATGCGGTCAGTTGTTGTGTGTGGCTCCGCCTCTGTGTCTGTATATGATGATGTATGTGGATTGGACCAAGATGAGGAAGTGACAGGCCCGGGAAAGCATATTTGCCTTATAGTTGAAAACATGGGAGAGAATAGAGGGAAGGGGAGGGAGGCTAGATGAGATGACATTCTTACAAGGTGGTCAAGCGTGTGTGTGTGCTAGACTTTGGAGGCTGCCTTGTAGTTGTTGTTTAGACCTTGTGTTGTGGGAAAGGTTGTTTTTTTTCTTTCTTTTCTTCTTATTTTCCTTCTTACACGTTATTGAGGTCGCACCACCACCAACACTTCAACTACTGCTCTGGTTTTGATTCATTCCTTCTACACACAAGCGAAGCATGGAAGAACAGGAAAGAAAAGAAAAGAAAGTGGTTGTCTGGCGTGTAAAATGAAGAGCTTATCGGTGTTGCAAGGGGAAAGCTAGGCTATTGATTTCTTTTTTTTCTTTTTTCTTTTTTCCTACATTACATCACTTGAATCTGTAACCCTTGGCAAAGGACAGCCAAGAATCTGTGGGAATTTGAACAGACGACTACAGGCACGCCCTATGGCGATCTTTCTCTCTCTCTCTCTCTCACTTTTTTTTTATAATTATTTTCTTTTTCAGCCGTCATCTTCCCTTTCCCCTACCCGGAACTAGCCAGTCTTTTGTTGTTGTGTTAGCCATCACGAGATCCTTCTGTTCTCTTTCTCTTGCTTACTCCTCTTGTCCTCTTGTCCTCCTGTGCACACTATCTGCGTCGTCCTATTGCGTGTTCCTCCGCAACATAAGTACGTCACTTTATTAGTGCTTTTTTTTTTTCCTACGCCTCTTTCTTTTCTTTCCTTCTTCCTTTCTCGTGGCTTCGCCCAAAGCAATCGTCCATCCATTCTCTTCTGAATGTCCGCGCCCCATATGCTAGATTCCTCTCGCTTACACCGTCGGTCTTCCTTCCCAGAGAAGCCCCCGCCATCGTCTCTTTTTTTTTTGACACGATCAGGGCGAAGGCCCGCAGGTGACTGATGCACGTTATGACAACAATGTAGCGCTAGCAGTAAGCTGTATCAGTTCCCATGGAACAGAATGCATTAGATGTTCGTGGGTACAATTATGGATGCATAGGCCCAGCACTGTGCCGTGCAGAGCAACCTCGTGTTGCCGAGATTGTTTACAAGCGCGCTTCAACCACTTGTTTTTTCTTTTCTACTTGACATTTAGCTGCAACTGCCAATGTGAACAGGCCAAGAACGCGACAGGCGACGTCTTGTGGCCAAGTCAGACTGCCTTTTCTTTCTGATTTCTGAATAGCCAGCCATATTGTTGTCCCTGTTGAACCATGCTTGGCCTTTTCCCCGTCAAAGTTTGTCAAGGTGTGGAGAATCACATCTCCCGTTCTGTAGCCGAGATATTGGCAGGTAGGCTTTACTAGGGCTCTACTAGGGTGGGCTAGGCGAGACTTGGAGAGGAAGAGTCGAGAGTCGAGAGCGAGAGCGAGGGTGAGAGCGAGATAGAGGGACAGCAAGAAGTTGTAGTGGCCTGTAGTGGGTGATTGGTGCTACTACTGGCACTAATTTATGGCCTGCTATGCTCCCTCCTCGTAAATTGGGCCCCCTTCCAGGAAGTCTTTAAAGGAAGAGAAATGAGTGCTACTGAATCGAGACTAGAGGGAGGCCATGCCCCTTGCTATAGGCTTTGGCGACGGACGAGGGTTGTTTCTTCGTTTCTAAGCATTGTGGGTGTTTTTGTTCCCTTGCCCTTTGGAGGGTCTAGACGGGTTGAGAATTGTCTCGGGGCTCCTCGATTCTTTTTTTTTCTTCATTTCTTTTTCATTTTTTTCTTGTTTTCTTGTTTTCTTGTTTTCTTTTTCTCTCTCTGATTTTCTTGTTGTACAAGCAATCTTGAGGGCATGTCGTCAATATTAAAGAAAGAAGAAAAAGGCAACTACCTGTCCAGGTTGTGTTGCACCTTCCCCTGTTTACTACGGAAGTTGTACCAGGAAAATAAAACAAGGAAAGAGCTGCATGTGCAAACGAAAAAAAAGGCAACTGCAAAAGGTCGAGGTTGAGGAAGGGGGCGCCCCAGGCAAGTGCGTACATAGTGTGTGTGTGTGTACACGTGAACGAAAAAGGAAGGCGTGGGCTTATCGTCTGATACTCGGCGAGTCGGACTTGCATAAATAATTTGTTAATTGGGCGCATTTTGGCCTGGAGGATAAAGAGAGAGAGAGCTTGTTTTGTGGGCAAGCCTAGAGCCCACCATTTCTATGGCTCTTGGTCTCTCTCTCGCTCTCTGGCCTCTCAGTGCTCGGCGTTGTTATCAACCCGCTGGTTAGGGACTAGGGGGACCCCCCCATCTCGGTCCCTATTATATGTAAAACTACCCCTGTTGTCTCTGTTTCTTCTCTTTTTCCTTGTCATCTTTTTTACTTACCTTACCTGTACAAGGGGCCCCTGGACTGCATCCTTCTTGTCCCAGCGGGGTCCTATTAGCTTTACTTGGGCGTTTTCTGACTAACGAGTTTTTGTCTTTTTTCCTTTCCTTTTTTTTATTCTGTACAGGGCGAAGCAGGTACTAGTGCTACTTTTGCTGTAAGGCATACGCCCCATGCCAGCACCCCCTGAAGTCGTTGTTCTGGCCGTCTTGGGCCAAGGGAACTGCTGTATCCGTATTGCACCTGATCTGGGCTGGCCTGGGTCTCTTGCTCTGTAAGTCAAAGTGTACTATGGCTGGTCGGTATAGTCGCAGAAAGGGCAAAGGGGGGGGTGTTCCTGTCTATGATGGCTCTCTATTTTTACATGTTTCCTGTGACTTGGTGCCTTGAGGACACACCCCCTGGGCCGTATCCAACTTGTATGGCCCCCTGCAAGCCCTCGTTGCTGGATATAAACTTGTCGTCCTTCGCTGTTTCTATACCCGCAAGTCTCTCTCTTCCTTTTTCTCTCCAGACCTCTTGTCAATCGTTACTGGTTTCTCAGCTTGCTTTTCTTCTTCTTCCCCATCCTTTTTTACCAGACATTCGTTTTCTTTTACACTTTTTTTCTTTCTTCTTCCACCCTTCACTAGTTAAACCTTTAACACAAGTCTGCCACAATGTTCGCCAAGATCTCCTCCATGGCCCTGATGGCCTCTCTGGCTCTTGCTCAGACCTCGACTCTCTGCAACCCTACTGAGAAGAGTACGCCTGAGCCCTCCTCTGCCCCTGACCTCTCTGCTAGTGTGGTATAAAATAACTAACCGTGCTTGTGTGATTTAGCCTGCCCCTCCGACCCTGCCATTGGCGGCGTCCACACCATCGACTTCACCAAGGAGAAGGTCGACGACCTGTTCCACGTTGCCGACGGCACCACCGTTACCTACGAC